>JARHVA010002452.1:2267500-2487500 GCA_037957365.1 Torreya grandis
CGTACAGAACCCAAAATAATGCCAAGATGATGTAATTCTATTCAACTAGTCTTCCACTATTCTTCAATTCAAAAAATAAATTCCATACTATTCAACTAGTCTGTTAGTTCCTTTAGTTTTAGACTACCCTCCGTACTCTAAAACTTCAACTTTTACTTCTTCATTCTTCTCTTCCAATGCCCTAACTAGTCATTCAAATTATTGTGGATCATCTTTTTATTCCTCCTCTTTATAATCATGATCTTCATATGTTCTTTATTCATCACTTTCATCTCCTCTTTATCTTGGTCTCTAACCTGTAATGATTCATATAATCTCTTCCACTATCCTTTGTAAATATTTTAAATTTATATTCTTATAAACATAACTTCTCTTTATTTTTTCCATTATTCTTCTAAATGAAACAATTTTTCTTTCTCCATGAGAAAATTTTAAACATAGGAAATAAAATCACAGACAATCTCACCTTCAAATGTTAGCAACATTTCTCTTTATTTTCTCCTTTCTTCCTAGATTTGAACCTACTCTGATACGAAATGATGGGGTTAAGAGCTTAGAAATTAAAAAATAAATTATTAAAATTTTTAAAAAATAATACAAATTGAGTAGTAAGAGAGCATACCGATTCTTCATTATTCTTACAAAATAATAAATAGAGTCATTTATTCATGCATAATTGGATGATAGGGTCATCATGCACAACTAAAATTGTATAATAATAACAATAATTCTAGATTCAAGCAAACTTTATATTATTAGTAGTTTTACAAACCTTATATTTTTAGTAATTTTACATGAAATATCAAATGGGTTCAAAAAGTGTCACTTATTCCTATACATATCTAATAAAGTCATATGGGTGATATAAAACTACAATTTTATGCCCACTTATTAAAAAAAATCAACATGTAAAGTTATAAAAAAAATCAAAAATAAATGTAAAATGCAATTTTCAACCTCTATAATATCCTATTTGGACTAAATTTTTTCTCATAAAATCCTTTAAGCCACTAGATCCACTTATGTCTAGACAAAGCTCTCGAAGATTGTAATTTAAAAAAAAGGCTCAAATGGAGCCATGATTCAAAATGTATGCCTTATAAAAGATATGATCTTGCATCACAAAGTCTTTAGTGAATAAATGTTTCCTATAGAATAAGTTGTATTTATTGGAAGTGAATGATGGTGACCCTGTTATACAGAATTAAATCACATTAAACATTGTGATAAGTCAGTTATCATTCATGGAAGTTAAAATGGATTAAGAAGAAAGGTTTATCAATTTTATTTATTATTTACCAAACTCTTGGGATAATCTAATAATGGTTATTACTAGTATTACATCTAAGCTAAAAGTGGTGGATGTGTTTATAGTTTTGTTATAAAATGATATGAGGTACAAGTCTATGTAATTTTATTAGAAAAAGGATGCCTTGTTTGTGTAAGGTCAATCAAAAGAATGAAGAAATTATAATCCTAGGGATAAACACTTTAAGTCTAGGGTGAATGTATAATATTCTATAAAGATCCCAAATAAATGCTAGAATTATGGTAAAAAAATAGGGCCTTTCAGGAAGGATTACGAATTGAGAAGGGTGAAAAATTGAAAACCACCATATGTTTCACCCTCAGGGGAAAAAGGTTTCTAGTGATGAGAATGGAGATGTATATCTTGTTGCTTCAATCATGCATGTGAAGAATGATTCATCAATGATTGATTTATGTGCCTCTTATTATATGAATCCTCATTATGAGTGCATCTATGAATATGAATAAATATATTGCTATGATGTCTTTATAGGAGACAATGTGACTAACATGATCATGTGGAGAGGAAGAGTGAAATTGAATTTCATAGATACAATTATTAAGATACTCCTCTATGTCTCACACATTTTTAGCTTGCCTAGGTATTTGATCTCTCTAATATAAATGAATGATGTTGGTGTGAATGTCTCACTCAAAAAAGATGGGTTCAAGATGATGTGTGGAGACACAATGGTGGCTAGTTATGTGTTCATGATAACCCTATAAATAATTGATTTTATTATGGTAACTAGTGCATGGAATAACTCTATTTTCCTTGAGATCAAGGTTGAATCAGGAAAGTGTGCATTGCTTTAATAAAATGCTCTATCATTAGAGGATGAGTCATATTAGATAAAAAAAATTATGCACATCGAAAAATAAAGGTATGGAAGAGAGGATTTTATATTGTCACTTAGAATTTTATGTTTGGAAGCATGAAATGTATTATAATAAGATTCAAGTGAAATTTCCTCAAACTTTAGACACACTAGAATGGTATTTTATAAGTAATTCATAGTGATGTGCTTTGACTAGTAGATTTTACATCATTAAGTAGTTTTTCTTCCCCTAATTTTTCTTCATAATTGAATTTTCATGGAAGACTTGGATATAACTCTCCAAAATATTTATAGGGTACTCAAAAAATTCAAGTTCAAGAGCTTTCTATAGAATTAAAAAAAGAAAAGCATAACTATGTTGTGCATGGACAATGGGGGTGAATATTGCTCAAATTATTTTAAGGAATTTTGTAAGCAGATTGGATTTGAAAGACAAAAAATCCATACAAACCACAACAAAATGGATCTTCAAAGTGAATGAACAAGATGATTATGGAAAAAACCCAAACTATGTTGAGTGGTATGCATTTGACGCATAAGTATTGGTTAGAAGCATCAGATATTGATAACTATTTGGTGAATAGATCACCCACATTACTTTTGGTTGAAAAATCTCTAAAAGAATTTTAAATTATTGATAAATCATCCTTGTGATGCCTTTGAATATTTGGCTATGAAGCATATGTCCATATTCCAAAGGAAAATAGATCTAATTTTAAATTTATGTTTGTGAAGTACATTGTTTTTAGATATGTGAATGGTGTCAATGGGTACAAGTTGTGGAGTCAAAAAACAAATATGGTGGTATATAGCCAAAATGTGGTCTTGAGGGAGGTGAAGAGGATACTAGTACAATAGCAAAAACTAAAGAATGAAGCAAAGGAAGAAACAAAAAGGTGTATGTTGATGTAGATGTTAAAGACCCTATATCCAAGTATTAGGTGATGGATGAAGAGTCATAAGATTCAAAAGAATCACAAGAAGATGAGGATTTAGTGACTCTTACTTTTAGGAGATCAAAATAGGTGCATGAAATGCTTGAAGGTATAGTCCATTATATTTTCATTCTGCATTCTTATTTTTAGTGGTTGATGCAAACCCCAAGATGGTAAAGCAAGATTTTGGATTAGATGAAACAATTTATTAGATAAAATCCATGAAGGATGAGATGGAGTCTTTAGATAATAATGATCCTTTGGAATTAGTAAATTTTACCCATTGTTGTAATATAATAGGCTATGAGTGGTTTTTCAAAAGGATGCATAATGCATAAGGGAAACAAGAGAAATATAATGTCCACCTAGTAGAAAATGGATTATCTCATGTAAATGGAATATATTTTGGTGAGATATTTTCTCCTAATGTGAAATGGACTTATACTAGATTTTTTACATTATTTTTTTGTGTTTGATCTTGAGATAGATTAGATGGATGCTAAGATAAATTTTTTTCATGAAGAACTTGAATAAGAAATATATACATGTTGCATCTTTAAATATTCAAGGTGAAGGGAAAAATGTGTGGATTAAAATAATCACCAATGATGTAGAATCATACATTTGACAACTATGTGGTTGGATTTGGGATTCTATGCAACAAATATGAGCCTTGAAATTACAATAAATAAGAAGGAAATAACTTTATCATTGTATTAGTTTATGTGGATGACATGATGTTGAGTGGGAATGATAAGGGAGTGATCAAACAGGGAAAATCTAAACTATATATATATTTAACATGAAATATCTTAGTGTTACAATATTCATCTTGGACATGGAAATCACATTAGATATTGTAAACATGAAGCTATGGTTAGGTAGGTGGAATTATGTCAATATGATATTGGATAGGTTAAATATGTAGGATAAAAATCCAATGCACACACCCTTTATAATTTGTCAAAATCTATTTACTACTTAGTGTCCCTAGACACTAGAGTATTTGGAGGATATGGTTCAAGTTCTATATGTGAGTGCAATGGGAAAACTTGTGTATGCAATGGTCTATAAAAGGCTTGACATTGCACATGTAATGGGAGTAGTGAGAATATTTGTATTCAATATAAGAAAGGAGCATTAGATGGCAGTGAATATGATCTTCAAGTATTTGTATAGGATTACTGATTATGTAATCTTATGTTAGGGTAAACCTAGTGAAATCAAAATGGTGACTCTACAAGGCTTAGTTGATCTTGATTTGGATGGATATATTCATTTTTGTAAATATACTAGAGTGTATATGTTCAAATTGTTTCATGGACCTATAAGTTGGATGAGAAAATGGTAGAAAAGTCTTGCGACATCCACCATAGAGGCTGAGTACATGAAAACTACTTATGCAATCAAAGAAGCAGTTTGGCTTCAAAGTTTATGTTCTAATATTGGGTTCATTTTGAAAGTGGTAAACATATATTGTGATAGTCAAATCAAAATGTATCTAGTAAATAACCCTATGTATCATTCTCAGTTGAAGCACATTGATATACGATACCATTTTTTAAGAAACATGGTGGAAGAGATAAAGATATTGCTAGAGAATTTAGAAACAAATTAAAATGTTTTGGATTTATTGAAGAAGGTGGAACAAGTAGTGATAATTTCTCATGGTGAAATAAATCAATGGGCATGGATTCCCTCAACTGCTAGAAGTATGGATTTGTACTCCCTTATGAAAAATGTTCAACAAGTGGGAAGTTTTTTGAAATATATTTCACACTTTGCATGTATCTAAGAATGAAGGTGTCATGGTTTGAAGTGTTGAATATAATTTTGAGTGTAATATTTAACTACGAGTGATGCAAATGTTAAGTGCAATTATGAGTGTAGAAAGAAGTTATAATTGTATTGAAATGGTGAACTAATTTTGTGTCCAAAAAGGATGGTTTCTTAGTGTTAAGTACTTATACAAGTTCAATAAATGATTGAGTAGGGTTAAGTACTTTTCTAAGTGCAGTAAATGGTTATGTAGTGTTAATTACTCTATAATCATAGTGGATGGTTGTGCAATGTTAATTAATTCTAAGAGCATAGCTATCATGGTATATAGTGTTAAATACAACTTCAAGCACATTAGTTAGCTATGAATGTTGTGTAATATTAAGTACAATTGCAAGTGCAATGGTTAGTTGCGAGTATTATGTAATGTTGAAGTACTTTTGTGGTCACAATGGATGGTTGCACAATGTTGAGTACTTCTACCAGCATAGCACCCATGGTACATTAGCTTATGCAAATCAAATGATTTATTTTGCATTGGATGGACCCTTGTGTAATAAGTTTGAATTGTGGTTCATAGTGGTCTAATGGGTTTCATAGTATGATGTTGTGAGGAATTGTGAAAAATGGTAATGTACTCTAATTCAAACATGAGGTGTTATTATACACCTTTATTATTGTATCTATCAACTGGAGGTACACAAGTAATGGTTTACTAATGTTATGTCATGAAGTTGTTTAGGAGTGTTATGCAATTATCACTTTGCTTAGTAGTTCGTGCAACTGTAGATAATCCTATTGTGTGGGCGTGTCAAAGTGATGTGCCAATATATAGGCATGGATCTTCTCAAGGAGATGATGTTGAAAACATATACAATGAAGTATATACATTATAGTTGAGATGCACAATATAGTCTAGATACATTAAAGTTATTTATGAAAAGATACAATGCCTTGGTGTGTGTTTTAGTATTATAAATACTTAAATTAATGCTATAAACAAAGAGGTTCATGTGTTGCATTTTTTACCCAAAAGGGTTTTCCTAGGTGAAATCTTGTGTATTTTATGTGCATTTCCTTATTCTTATTGTTTTTAGAATCTTGTAGCATATCTCTTATATATGTATATTCATTGTGCAAGGTTCTTTTCCCAACAAAGAGGATATCAAACATTGAATACGCACACTATAAAAATGCCTTAGGGAGTGAAAACATTTCATGAAATAAATAACCTAGGGTTTGGAATAGCACACAAAGAAGCTAGGGCTAATAGAACGAGAGAGAATGTAATGGAATACACCTTATTAAAATCAAATTTATCATAATAGAATTTAAATTACCACATATGAAGAAATATCTAACCCTAGAAGGATACAAAGCATACAAGACAAGACAATTTCTCAGAAATATAATACATCTATCTGTAAATAATTAACCAAGTCTAATCAGATGTAAAATAATAAAATTGCATGTAATCAATATTCCAAAACCAAATAAATAATTGAACACGAGAGGTTTTATAAGAGTATCTTTATTTACTAATAATTTGGAAATAATTTCCACACTTTGACTGTTGAATTACGGGTTTTATGGTAAGATATTGAGAATCCTGAAAACTCTTTTTAACTTGAGTACTTCCCAAAAACATTACACTCCAAGTTTTTGGTAAATGATTGAAATATAAAAACTATTTTGACGACTTGTTCCTTAGGTTTGGGGCTTTGAAAACCTTGCTCGGTATTCTGAAAATTTGTGCCAATCACTAAGAAAATTTGTTGCTTCTCCAAACCATATTAAGGAAGTTGAACCTACTAATAATAAGGAAAAAAGATTTTTAAGAGCATTTACTCAAGGTCGACATAGATTTTAAGCATTGACTACTTATTATGCCCATCAATAATACACACTATTAAAAACAACACACTAAATAAATGTAATGATGATTTATCTAAACAATCTATTGTGATGCATTATATCTTTACTATGATCTTTAGTGCTATAAAAAATGTTCTTTAAAAACTTCATTCTCTAAAATATTACTAGATGCTATTTTAAATTTCCTTTATATTTATAGATGCTTTTTATATATAATTATATGTCATAAATGCCCCATATCCCAAAATACTATATATTATTTTTGGGCTTTAAAATTATTAAAAAATAAAAATAAAGGAGAGAGAAAAGAAAGGAATAATAAGAAAAAAAAAGAACATAAGAAAATCATGCAAATACAGAAAAAAAAAAAGAACATAACAAAATCATGCAAATACTATCTAATATAAACTAATTATCATCAAATACATTAAAATATTATAATTTTACAACTAATAAATATTTGTATTTTTTTTAAAAAAATAAAAAATTTAAACATTCTTAAGGTTTTTCTATCTTATTTCGAGTGACCCAACAGTCTTCCATAAAAATAATTTAAAAAACCCTTTCTTGTTAGAAAACAAAGACTGGAATGCACGAAATCCAAAACCCTCAAATATAGCTTAACAACGACCTGACCTCTCACGCAACTATAAAAACCAACATGTTGAAGTTAACAGAAGATATCTTGAGATTTATAACAGGCGATCCTTTCTGGAAATTTATATCTAGATTAAATTAAAGTATTGAAAAAACCCATTTTAATACCTCCTCTGCGCTCTAAACACGTTTAAGAGCAGACAGGCCAACAACTCTTTTACCCGCCACAACCACCCCACTTAATTTCTGAAACTCCAAAGAAAAGAAGACGTGGGAGCTTTTAATACAAATAACAGGCACAAAAACGTTTCATACCCGTTTAAATTGAATACATGTTTCAGCAAATTTCGGGAGATGCATAAAATGGCCTTTTTAAATTCTTTTCTTGCCAGGATGGTGTTGTTAATGGCTCTGGCTGGGATTGTAATGGGAGGTACTAAACAATATCATGATACAGTAATTTGGATTATGGGTATTATAAAACATATCAAAAAATAAGCTCACTAATTTTTTTATTTTGCAGTGAAAGATCTGAAGGAACTGCATGTTCATGTACTAAGCAAGCGTAAGTATAAATCTCTTAATGAATAATTTATTTAATAATGTTCACAGGACCAAACAATCTAAGGTCGGCTGAAAGCATGTGCTGTATAAGCTCTTTCTTTTGCTTAAATTTTTTTAGCGTAGCATATGTAAACAGTGGGTACTTTCAAAGGATCCCATAGAAGATCTGTCAGTCCGGAAACCAAAAACAAAACAATAACAAGGGTGTTCAGCCCTCATTAAGTTTGCCAAATATCCATTCGTTATCTTAAAGAAATATAAGTTGGACAGATAATATATGATTTGTGTAATATGTGGTGCGGTGTAATTGTATGTATTGCAGCGTGTAAGATGGATTTTTCATCGGTGGACTATTCTGCTGTGATGAGGGTGTGCAAGGCGCCTGATTACAGTGAAAAAGAATGCTGTGAAGCGTTCAACGCGGTGGCCTGCAAATATGTGAAGCATGTGAATGATTACGCAACCAATTGTCCTGTAGATTTTGTTTCTTTCCTCAACTTGGCAGGGGAGTATCCCATGGGGGTTTTTGTGGGGCGTTGTAATAAGCCTGGAGATTATCGTCTCTGCTCCCTCTCTGACTAATATTTCATGGCAAATTTAGCCATACCCGAATTACAACAGATCGTCTATAACAAGGATTGCTTTCTTATATGAAATATTTAAGTTATTTCATGTAATTTCATATCATGGGATACTCCAAATGAAATATGAATCTATGGATATATGAATTTTTTTCAAAAACCGTTGCCTAGCTATTGCACAATACTGTTATTCCAACCATTCTTGTAATCTTAGAAATGTTATTTTTTAAATTTGTCAAAGCCAAACTTACATCACATTTATTCATAAACATTACAAATAAATCTAATTACATATCTGAAACATTAAAATCAACATTTTATTTATTCATAAACATTGCAAATATATCTAATCAGATTTGAAACATTAAAATCAAATGTGCAATAAATAGCAAGATAGGGTTCATGAGGAATATGTGAAGTTATATGAATCTCGAGAAAATCCTCACAATCATATAATATGACAGGTACAGACAACACGTCAAAGCGAACTGAGAAAACTTGTGATGAATAGAGACTACCTGGATCCATTTGGGCATTCCTGGAAGAATAATGTCATTCTCATAAATGTGAGTCCACGCCTAGTAAATGGAAAATATGTAGAAATAGATTCGATGACCCTGTTTAAAAGCGTTAAGGCTCTAAAAACAAACTTACATTTTTGAAATTCTTTATGAAACTCTGAAATTTATTTCCTTCGTTAAAACCCTGATAGGACAATGACATCTAAAAACCTAAAAAAAAGTTGAAAGATGTATTTTAGGGCATGTGTTATCTTTAACTTGATTCCTATTAAGCCCTTAAAATGTTTGTACAATTTTGAAAAAGACATACTAACTATAAAAAGTTAGGACAAGCTTTTAAGTGATGTAATGTCTATTTTATATAATTTTTCATGCTAAAATGAATATTTGATGGAATAATAAATGCTTTATTATCTGTTGCAATTTCTGCACTTAATGTCTAAATTATTTAATTTTTCACATTCATAATATATGACTTATATGCATTTATGTGTTTAAACTGGGACCCTATTTATGCACTATTTAACACCTAGTGGTTCTAATACTGTTAAAAAATCACAAAAATGGATTTACTTAGACATATTCAAACAACCTTCTTCCCCAAAACCACACTCTATACAAATTTGGACCCCAAAAATGTCCATTGTATGACCAAGTGGTTCCACATAAAGAACACAAAAGAGGAAAGAGGGAGGAGAGAGACAGAGATGAGTGAGAGAGAAAATGGGTTATTTGTAACAAGAACGTCTAAACATATCAACAAACATGCTAGTAGAAGTATAATATTGACCAACAAATAATAAATACATAAGTACACTAGAATAATATAATTTTATAACTAATAATTTTTCTTGAAGCAAAATTGTGTCTACATAATGTCCCAATTTTATGTGTGTATGCATACATATCAAAATAAACAAAACAAAAGTGGTAAATAAATAATATTGTACTTATGAAGCTCTTGCAACAACTTCAATGTCCCTATAAAACTTGCAAAAGACGTGTTTATGGATAAGTCTTCATTCAATCTATAATATTTTGAAATAGAGGGGGAATATTTTGGGATTTGTTTTCAAAACTTTGTGTTTTTGGGAAGGAACCATATTTTTTTGGAAAGAACTATAAGGTCTTTGCTAGAAACTATACGATTTTAGTAGGAAAACATACAGTCATGGGCAAAAACAATATGATTCTAGGAAGAATGAAATTTTCCTAACTTTTTAACTCTATAAAATAAAATATCTACTATTGCAAAAAAAATATTAACAACATGATTGATTTTATCTTGATTTACTATGATGCAAGCCCACATACATGTCCAAGAGTTCTATCACGAGCGAGCACCATAAACCATATAGGCACTCGAGCTAGAGGAGGCAAACTAGTAGAAGCTAGATATAGCTGGCTTAGGTTATGTTACACAACTAACCTTGATGTAATATGACTTATTTTTTCTCATTGCATTGATAGATTGATTGATTAGTCATACATGTACCCTCTAGTTGTTGACTAGAAAAATGACACTAACCCTAGAGGGTGTCTAGATTATATTAATCTACTATCAGTGTGGGGAAGGTAGGAGACATCAGATGATTTACACATGGTGGCATTACATAATGCCACATTTATAAAAGGATCTACATAATTTCACCTATGAGTCATGGGATGGTGAACTAGTAGGTAGGACACTCCTATAAATTTGCATCTAGTGACCTGTCCCTTACCCTAGAGGATAGGGAGTTACCATATGTAAGAAGATGGATCACATTAAGACCCAAGAGATAAAGGGATGAGAACACCACATGTTGGATGAGGGTGATAGATTGCATCTAAGAGAGAAACATCACTTAGTATCCATCTAAGATGGACTAAGGATGTCATAAAGATGCAATAAATAAGGGTGAGTTGATGGTGCTAAAGATGATTTTACAATATCATCAAGAGGTCCCAGTATGAGAGAGTACAAAGTAAATTTGGAATACTATAAGATGTGATCCTAGCCATTTTTATTTATAGGACACAAAGATTTCCTTAGAGAAATGATTAGTAGGAGCCATCTCACATCATAGATCTCTAGGTCATATCAATGATGATGATAAACACAAAGCATCTAAATCTAGGATTCAAATATGTAGGAATTATTTAGGGATAGTGGATATGTTGGTTTAGGTGATATACCATAAATTTATTTCCACCAGGGTAGCAGGGATAAGAGTTGAAGGAAAGAGCCATAGGTGGAGGGAAAAAAGGACTTCCCACTAATAGTTGCCCAAATCTGAGTTACTAGGAACACCAAGTCATAGAATCAGGTCCAAGTATCAAAATCAAATGTGTTTCATTTCTTATGTTTAATTAATATGTAACATCCCCCTTGTCAACAACTATAAAAACACACCATAATTTTTTTATAGTCTTCATTTAGCTTGATAAGATAAGACTACTTTTTACTTCTAACCTTATAACTTAAATGAAATACTACCCTAATTCATTTTAACTTCACTAATAAAAAAAAATTATTCTATCAATATTTAAAGTTTCACACCAATAACTTGAAGAATCATAAACCAATTGATGCATTAGAAGACTCTATTCCAATATTTTTAAATTCTAGATGAGGAGAATATACATTAGTCAACTATAGAAGGAAATGTAGAGGAAAGATGGAATTAGAATCACTGAATATGACCCTCAGATCCCATAATGTTATGGGAAATTCATAGACTTGACCCTCATGTAAGGGGAGGGTTTTAGGTGTTTGTTATTGTTTTGATGTAGTCAGCTATATTAATGACTAATCTATTAGTTTAGACTAGTTCAAAATGTCTCTTATATAGGGTTAGGTCCATAATTTTTTTTAAAAAAAAAAAGAAACCTTTTTACCAATAATTAAAAAAATATATTTAAAATTTCACACAATATTTTCAATAATTCTAATATATAATATAATATGGAATTAATCATGATAACACACACATATTTCATGACCATAAATACATATCATTATCATAGACATAAAAAAACATAATTGGGTAAAAGTATAATATTTTGTCCTACTAAGTAGCCACAAAAGAAATAAAAAATAATTCAAAATTAAACCCTAAAAAATATTTAATGATTATAAAAATAATTGGAAAAATGTTTATGCACTACATTTTCATATATATAATCTAAAACACATTTGTTTGATTAATTTCAATGAACAAAACTCAAGATATTTTGAGGAGAGATTGGAAGTGTATATGGCCTTATTAGCTCAAAAAACAATTCAGGGGGACAAATTGGTGAATTTAAGTCAATAATGTGGGAGTTGAGTCCTTATGTTAGTCAAAAATTTAGAAATAAAGTCCCTCTCCAATTATCAAGTGGAGCTACCTTTTTTGAAATATAAAAGGAGAAAGTAGGAAAAGAGCTATTCATAACTATTCACAACAAAATGTTTTCTATAGAGGTTTTGTACTTTTAACAAGAAACTGTGAAAAAGAGATAGAAAGAAAATGAGATGAATGAAGGGAATGATGGGAAATAGAGAAAGGAAAGGAATAAACAGAGAATGGGATTATTATAGCTAGTTAAACATAGAAGTATCAAGATAATCCCAAGAAAAATGAAGGATGACTCTAGGTGACTAAACATAGAGATTCAATAGAATAGCCCAAGAAAGAGAAACACTGTGATCTTAGAAATCTTCTCATTTAATAGGTTGTAAAGACATAATTACAACCTTAGGAGTGAAAAACATACATTGAGATGATTATCTGATACTAATAGTAAACCAAAGACAACCATCCCATATTTACCCATAAAAGAAAATTAAAATATAGATTAAACCCCACTCATAATTCATATTTGTGGAAATAACAAACATAGATTCAAAAAAAAATTTACTGTACAATTTCCACATTAAGACTAATTGATAATAGTAAGGGCAAATTTTCAAAAGCAAAGATTTGAATACAAATGAATCATACACATAATCATAATTCCTAAAGAGAATTTGAACACATAGTTTGTAAGTCTCTTTCTTTGTATTGATTCTTGTTGAGTTGTAATACAATATCACCTTTCAAAAATATGTCTCAAAGTTCTATTTTTAAAAATATCCCCCCTCCTATAATTATCAAAACACTCATATTTATAATTCATGGAGGTGGTTACGATACATAACCACCCTTTTTTTCATTTAGATGGTACAAGAGTGAGTTTACAAAAATGCACCATTTAAGTGATGTAAGCGTTTGTTGGTACAATTTCACTACATGCAAAAGCAAAATTACAAAATTGCACCATTTGAATGGTGAAAAAGTGCTTTGGTGCTTTTACACCACTTGAAATGTGCAAAAATCAAAATTTCACTATTTAAGACTTACAAAGTTGACATAGTGCATTTGCTGAATTACATTTGTGATATTGCACTTACAAAATTTGCAATTGGAAATTGCAAAAAAGTGAATCTTCCTTGATGGATGTTTTAAGTAGTATGTCATTCCATAGCTCACAATTTTTTTTTAATAACATGATTTATTTAATGGATATGTCACTTTCCAGTTAGCCTTGTCAAATTTCTAGTTGCCAAAACCAAACTTCATGCCATAATGAAGAAAGCTTGTTTCAATACCTTGAAGAGGAATGTAGCAAGGGTAAAGCATTATGTCATCACATATTTGATGCCTCAATTTTATCTTAGTTTCACCAAAATCATACCTATACATTTCACTAATCCATCCTTGTCCATAAATATCTCTAGTGAAATTAGTTAGCCAATGTGCTCTGTCATCTCTAACTTTTGTTAGAGGTACAAGATGATTGAGAAGGGGGGGTGAATCAGTCAACCAATCTTTCACTTTTTTATCACTTATCATTCATTTATTGGCATTAATGAATCAACACAACAATCATATGCAACTAGATTACCATCAAAGCAAGGAGACCACATACAAAATATGAATAAGAAAAGCACATCATAACACAACATCTAATGTGGGAAACCCTCATGGGGAATACAACCCACTCTCAAGCCTATAAACACATGGACTAATTATCTTATAAGGTATTAAAAACATGAGACTTTAGTGGAACAACCCCTCCACAAGGAGTACTTTCCCCTAGGATGGTCAAGTCCTTCTTACCAGACTTTAGTGAAACACCTATTCTACAAGGAGCACCTACCCCTAGGATGGTCAAGTCATTCTGACTTGACTTTAGTGAAACACCTACTTCACAAGGAACACCTACCCCTAGGATGGTCAAGTCCTTCTGGCCTAGATGTTGAGTACCCTCCCAACACCTATGATATGAACATCTCTTGAACACTAATTGCCTACCAATCTAATGGAGATACAATGTAAATCAGCCCCCTTCACTCCTTCACACAACCACAAACATCCAAAACCACCTTTTGGATCACTCTAGACCTCTTCACTAATCCTCAATCTTCAAACCTATAAAATCACTATTTTTGACATAAAAAATATGAGCTATAGGTCATACACACAATCATCAACCTACTATGCTCTATAACCCATCCACTAGGTGCACTCCCTTTCTTCTATCCTTCGCTCCACAACACTCACACATGTCTCTATTTCACAAGCCTTCAAAATTGTAAGATCAATTTTTTTGACATAAAAAATATGACCTATAGGTCATACACATAGTCATCAACCTACTCTATTCTTTAATCCATCCACTAGGCACCCTTACTCTCCTTCACCTCTAAAATTTATACTCTTAATCTTCTTATAGGCACTTATCACAAGTTTAGAAATCATCACCTTTGGTTTCACCTTTTATAAAGCCTTCATGTTTATTATCTTCTAGGTCAGCCATAATACTTGACTTAACCCTTAAGACATATTACATAGCTCATTGCCATTCCCTAATTTGGCCCTAGAATCCATGGGTCACCCTTAAGCAGATACACCTTTCAATTAGGCCTTAGTAGCCCTTATAGGTCTCATGGAGACCTATTCACCCCTTTAGCACTTCATCGAGAAATTTAGAAACACAAGACCACTTCCAAATGCATAGGTCCACTCCACATGACCTCTTAGACATTCTCAAATGATTATAGTCATCATTACACACCTCTATGTATGCTCAATCTACTCAAACATTAGACTTGTACATAAGAACACCATGAATGAATAAACATTCAACTTCTAAACATTTGTTCATACTGAATATGGATTGGTCAAACATCTAAAATCTATACAGATGGTCCTCATGAAGTCTAAAACACTCTCCAATAATTTAGTCCCCTTGAAACATCTAAATACCATCAGAACAACTTAAATATCTTTCTTGGGTCACTTATAGAGCATGGTCAAACACATAGTCAACTTTGGAGCTTAATAAATTTGACTGTACAAACATTCAAACCTTCTAACTAGATTCACTAGATGCACTTTGAATTCCTCTAAAACTTTTATTTTTTTTGCATATTTGAATTTGTCCTAGATCAAAATTTATGACTCAAACACTATAGATTGGTTTTTCCCTTTGCTAAATTCCAATGCCAACAATCACTGTTAAACATCAAACACTTTGCCATTATATCGTGTCCTTGAATATTTTGATCAAATATGCACCATAGATATTATTTGAAATTGGCCTAGTATTTACCTTTGCTAAACATTTGACATTTTTACCTCATCTCATGTTCCCTGGCAACTTTGACCAAATACACATCGTTGATCTCCTCAGATTAACCCGATCTTTACCTTTGCCCACTATTAAACATCAAGCACTTGTTATCATCTCATTGCTTCCTAAAAATTTGGAGCAAATGCATTCCATCTATCTATTCAAGAGTATCCTAAACCTTAACTTGATTAAACATTAGACACTTTGACCTCTTTGATTTAATACACATCATAGATTTGTATGTACGAACACCCACTCACCATTGATCTCTATTTGACAGGTTTCATGTTTTCTATTAGATATCTAACAAGTATAATACTCATCATTAGATCCTTATCTAGTCTTGGTATTTAACTTCATGAAAATTTGGATAAGTATGGGAACATCTACAATCTGCTTGGTAGGCCAACTTTGAACCTTAAAAACTTTTGCTACAGTCAATCACATGTCCTAAAATTTAAACCATATGATCTTCTTTCATAAGGGAATCTATCCATATATCAAGCTACTCTTGGAACCTTCACACATGTGAAATATAATTCTATCAAATTGATTACTCAACTCTACTTGAACTTAAACATTAAGCTCAGATTAATTTTACACCATATATTTATGATGCGATTAAATGTGCACCATTAGATTTGTGATGCAAATTTGGCTAAGTATGGGAAAACATTACAAACTGCCTAGGAGTCCAACTTTGCATAGTTATATACTTTTCTCCACTCAACCACATGACCTAAAAATTAGACCATATCAACTTGGGATTAATGTGATCACACCATATGACCAACTCCCCGTGACTCATCCATATATGGCAATGGTGACATCAGCAAACTACCTGCTTAGATTTTTATATCATATAACTAACTATGCCAAGATGAACATAATGAAGAACCAGATGAATATCATGCACTTACATAAGAATTTTAATAACTTTTGACACCCCATAAGACCTCTACAACATGATCTCATCATCCATAACATTTATCAAATTCCTATCCAAGCATATACTGAAGATCCATACTTACATACTAGTCTACCAAACCTATGCCAACACACTATTCACATGCTTGTCTTCTCTTCTTGACAAAAAACACATCAACATGATAGATATAATATTATAAGCCTCAAACAATAATTACCTTAGCTCATATGCATCCAAATCCTACCTTGCACAACTTCAGTCTCAAACTCATCATCAACATGATATCACCACTTTGTCATTACCTTTGTCATCAATGCACACATGACATCAATCTTTGACATCAAAGAAAATACTTGCTAACAATCTCCCCATTTGTCATTTATGTAAACCTCTTCTTTTCCTTCTCCCCCTTTTTCATTAATGACAAAGTGGACTAAACAACCACCAAGCTCCTCTTAACATCATGAATGTATTCAAAAATACTTCTAAGTGCTCAGGATACTTACATACCTTATATCAAATAATTGATACCACTTTGAAAAAAATGAATTTTAAATTGGAATATTCTAATCCTTGGAACTATTTACCTATATAACTCATAATCTCCCTTTGCTTAAGCATGAAGATTCAACATATTTTTCATAATTATTACTAGGTTTGATTAAGTCATCATATCAACTTTCTTGAATTCTCATCTGTAGCAGATATCTCCACATCTTCAATATGACTGAAGCATATCACATATGATTCCCCTCACATCATGCATAGATTCTCAATCCACTCAAGCTATTTGAGTTAGCTCTTCCTAACTCTGTGCATACAACCTTGTACTTCTCAACCATGCACCATGGCTATATTCTTCTTTGATCATGCACTTATATAAATGAGTAATAAACAAATATGAACACCAAAAAATGATTGAAATCACCTTCATAACACTGATAGAGATTCCCCCTAATATCTCTAAGCCATTTCACCTCTTGAACATCTTCAAATCTCCACACACCATGAAGAACCACCACATAGGCTTAATAGCCTTCTCTATCAAGCTAATTCAAAGACCACCAAAATAAATTCATGCCACTCATAACATAGGAAACATGATCTAAACCAACCTAAAAAATTACCTTGAAATACTCATTCCTTTCTCTTTTGGAGAAACTAAGCAAAAATATCAAATCTTCATACTAGGCATGTCTAGACTCCTTATAGCCCTTCCTAGAACTGCAGAGCCCACAAATTTTAGTAGACATATTTTCAAGAGATAAAAATTCATATATGGAGCACTCTCAGATGACCCCTAAATCAAACCAATTTTCATAACCTAGATCATCCTCTGCAACATACTTCCTTCACAAACCTACTAGCCAATTAGGCCTCCATCTTGACGAAAACTTGAATAATTTAAAAACCACAAATCTTAAAATATTTGTGAAGCATGATTTTAAAACTCATTTGGACCATTCAAAATATTAAGAATCCTCATACCTTAACTAATAAGGAAAACCACTTTTCTAACATAGCCCAAAACTCTAGAATCTCAAAATAAATAGGGTCAACAAACCTTCTTCTGGCCAACACCCACATGCAAAAATTCTTGCACACCTAGAAAAAAACATGACACACTTTTGTACCAATAATTGAGCTTCCATATTTTTGGGAACCCATACATCCTATAACCCATTTTATCCCTGCTTACCCTTAATCCAAAAATTGAGAAAATTAAGAGCACTCAAAAATATCCAATTTGACTTCAAAATACCTTCAAACCAAAAAACCACTTGGAAAATGATAGAATAAGGTCAATAGACCTTTGTATGAAAAAATTTCATCTTTAAAACTCACAAATACTCCTTTGACACTTGAAAACATTTAATCTAACCCTCTAGACTGAAAACACCCTTGTAAGATCACATGCTTCTTCAAACTGAGAAATGTCTTCATGAAGCACAATAAAGACATATCTACTTCATAAGGACCTAGACTATAGGAGCATCCCAGTCATCATCATAGGAATGAATAAAATTCTTCTTCTTCTTCTTTTTCTTGACTAAAACAACTTGCTTGGCATCCATCTCTTCTTTGTCTTCCTTGATAATGCATTATGAAAACATATGTTCTTGGCATATCTGTTTAACTAAAACTTTTTCCTCATTGAAATTAGACCGAAAAAAGTCTTGGCAATCATGAAAATCCTTCTTACCTAAAAATTCTTCAACTACAATAAATGAACCATTAGATTGAGATCCTTCTTTTAGATTTTCCTTGGACTTGAATGGTATAACTGATTTGATTGTTGGATCATCCACCTTCTTCTCCATTTGGACTGATATCAATCTTCCTTGGCACTCTTGAGACACCTCCAAAATTTATTCCTTTTCTACAATATCAAAAGTTTGATCCTTGAAATCCACAAGACTAGCCTTCACTGCTTTAGGTCTCCACATCATGTTTTGACTTTTGATATGCTTTCTAGGAGTCTCTCCCTTCTTCAGATGACTTGGGGTCTTATCAAATTTACTAGGACAAACTCTATCAATATGACCTTTTTTTTATCACAAATGAAATAAATAACATCATTCGTGCCTTTTGACATATTTGAACTATGATCAATCTTTGGCCAAAAACTACTATCATAGCTCCATGAATGTCCATATTTGATTGAATTCCTTCTACAATCCTTAGCTCCATGATCATACTTATTACATGTATAAAAATGACCATGGAATAAACTAGCATACCTTGAAGCATTTGGTTATCTAACATACCTTCTTACATTACTTTCAAAGCTTGCATTCTTCTTAGCTTGCTTAGGTTTTACATGTTCCTTTTCCATCTTGTCCAACTTGTCTATGAGTTGTTCATGCTCTACTCTCAAGGAATCAAGATTAGTCTTCAAATCATCATGCTCACCTTGATTTGAACTCACCTTGTTATTGGATTCCTCTAACTGAGTACTCTTGATTTTAGGCTACCATTTAAAACCTCTAATTGAATTCTAAGATCCTTGATGACCTCCTTATCCTCCTTGGCTTCTTTAGCCATGTCTTCCTTCAATCTACATGTTTTCTCTTCTAGAGACTCGATAATCTCTTGATACTTCTTATCATCTCTCTTGGTCTTGCCTAACAAACTTCCCTCAAGAGAAATGAATTGTGCTTCAAGACCTTTGATCACATACCTCATCTTGTGATTCCTCTTTATGAGCTCAGCTCTTAGATCTACTTCTTCTTTTTCACTATCATAGAACACTTCTTCTCCAATTTCATGGAAAAATTCTTCATCATACATGATGTCTTTTTATTTTGAAAAAAATTAATCTTTTGAACTCAAATTTGTCTGGGCATCTTTTGGCTAAAATTTGAGATCATTTAGAACTTTCTCATCCTCTTTGGCATATTTCTTCAAAGTACATATCTGCTTTTCAAACTCCTTGATCACATACTTCAACTATTGATTATCTTTCTTCAACTGATTAGCCATCTTGTGCTACTTAGGATCTCATTCAAGATATTAAGCTTCCTCCAAAGGACCTAATCTAATACCAATTGTTGGAGGTACAAGATGACTGAGAGGGGGGGGAAGAATCAATCAATCAATATTTCACTTTATGATCACTTATGATTCATTCATTGGCATTCATGAATCAACACAAGCATATGTAACTAGATTACCATCAAAGCAAGGAGACCACATACAAAGAATGAATAAGAGAAGTAAATCATAACACAACATCTAAAGTGGGAAACCCTCATGGGGATTAAAACCCACTCTCAAGCTTACAAACACATAGACTAATTATCCTATAAGGTATTACAAACATGATACTTTAGTGGAACACCCATTAGACAAGGAGCGCCTACCCTTAGGATGTTCAATTCCTTCATACTAGACTTTAGTGAAACACCTATTCTATAAGGAGCACCTACCCCTAGGATGGTCAAGTCTTTTTGACCTAGATTTAATGAAACCCCTACTTCACAAGGAGCACCTACCCCTATGATAGTCAAGTTCTTCTGACCTATATGTTGAGTACCCTCCCAACACCTATGATATGAACATCTCTTGAACACTAATTACCTATCCATCTGATGGAGATATAATTTATATCATCCCCCTTCACTTCTTCACATAGCCACAAACATCCAAAACCACCTTTTGGATCACTCTAGACCTCTTTGCTCATCCTTAATATTCAAACCTACAAGAGCACTATTTATGACATCAAAAATATGACCTATAGGTCATACACATAATCAACAACTTGATATTCTCTATAACCCATCCACTAGGCACACTTCCTTTCTTATATCCTTTGATATACAACACTCACACATGCCTCTCTTTAACAAGTCTTCAAAATTATAAGAGCACTATTTTTGACATCAAAAATATGACCTATATGTCATACATATAGTCATCAACCTACTCTATTATTCAATCCATCTAATATCCATCCTTAATATCCTTTTCCTCTCAACTCTATACTCTTCCTCTACTTAGAGCCACTTCTCATAAGTTTAGAAATCATCACCTTTGATTTCACCTTTTATAGAGCCCTCATGATTATTATCTTCTAGGTTTGCCATAATACTTGACTTCACCTTTAAGACATCTTACATAGCTCAATACCATTCCCACAAGTTAGCCATAACATCCATGGGTCACCCTTAAGTAGCTACACCTTTTAATTAGGCCTTAGTAGCCCTTCTAGGTCTTATGGAGACTTATTTACCCATTTAGCACTTCATCGAGTAATTTAGAAACATAAGACCACTTCTAAAATGCATATGTAAAATCCACATGACCTCTTAGATATACTCAAATCATTACAATCATCATTACACACCTCTACATATGCTCAATCTACTGAATCATTAGCCTTGTACACAAGAACACCATGAATGAACAAACAATTAAATTTTAAGCATTTTTTCATACTATATATGGATTAGTCAAACCTCCAAAATCCATACAGATGATTTTCATGAAGTATACAACACTCTCCAATAGTTTAGTCCCCTTGAAACATCCAAATACCATCATAACAACTCAAATATCCTTCTTGGGTTACTTACAGAACATGGTCAAAAACATAGTCAATTTTTGAGATTAATAAATTTTAATGTACAAATATTCAGACCTTATAACTAGATTCAATGGATATTTCTTGAATTCCTCTACAACTTTGATTTTTAATGCACCTTTGAATTCATCCTAGATCAAAAGTTATGTCTCAAACACTGTAGATTGGTTTTTCCCTTTGTTAAATTCAAATGCCAATAGTCACTGTTAAACATCGAACACTTTTCCATCATCTCATATCCTCACATCTTTTGATCAAGTATGAACTATAGATCTTCCTCAAATGTAGCCTAGTCTTTACCTTTAATAAACATCTAATAGTTTGACCTCATTTGGTTCTCCCTAGTAACTTTGACTAAATACACACCGTCGATCTCCTCAGATTAGCCTGGTCTTTACATTTTATTACTGTTAAACATCAATCACTTGTTATCATCTTGATACTTCTTAAAAATTTATAATAAATGTATTGCATTGATCTCTTCGAGAGTAGCCTAGACTTTAACTTGATTAAACATCAGACACTTTGACCTCTTTAACTCAATACACACTACATATCTACATGTAAGAACACCTGCTGACCATTGATCTCTATCTGACAGGTTTCATGCTTGTTGTTAGATATCTAACAAGTATAATGTTGACCGTTAGATCCTTATCTAGTCATTGTCTTTAACTTCATGCAAATTTAGCTAAGTATGAGAACCTCTATAATCTACCTAGAAGGCCAACTTTGAACCATAATAACTTTTGCTACATTTAATCACATGTAATAAATTTTTTACCATATGATCTTATTTCATAGGGGAATCCATCCATATATCAAGCTACTCTTGGAACCTTCATGCATGTGAAATATAACACCATCAAACTATTTACTCAACTCTACTTGAATTTAAATATTAAGCTCAGATTAATTTATCATCGTAGATCTGTGATGTGATTAAACACACACTATTAGATCTCCTTTGAAAATTTGGCTAAGTACAGGAAAATAATGCAAACAGTCTGTGAAGCCAACTTTGCATTGTTTCCCATACTTAGCCAAATTTGCAAAGGAAGCCAACTTTGCATAGTTATATATTTTCCTCTGCTCAATCATATGACCTAAAAATTAGACCATATAAATTTGGGACTAATGTGATCACACTCATATTAACAACTCCCCTTGACTCATCCATACATGACAATGGTGATGTCAACAAACTACCTACTCATATTTTTCTGTTAAGAACCAACTATGCCAAAATGAACATAATAAAGAACTAGATGAATACCATGCACTTACATAAAAATTTTAAGCACTCTTGACACCCCATAAGACCTCTAAAACATTATTTCATCATCCATAACATTCATCAAATTCCTATCCAAGCATATACTGAAGATCCATGCTTATATACTAGGCTACCAAGCCTATGCCAACACACTATTCACATGCTTGTCTTCTCTTCTTAACCTAAAACCACATCAAAATGCTAGATATAATATAATAAGCCTCAAATAATACTTACCTAAGATCATATGCATCCAAATCCTACCTTACACAACTTCAGGCTCAAACTTATCATCATCATGGCATCACCACTTTGTCATTACCTTTGACATCAATACACACATGACATCAATGACAATACTTACCAAAAAATTCCTCTATTTTATGAAACCAAAGTGGCACAAAATTTTGGAGATCATCAACATGCATGATGATAATGCCACTAACTATGTCACACTCTTTTGGAAGCACTGTGTGAATTTATGCTAACTCATTATATTATCATATCCAATGAGATACTCATAAAGAGATAAAACTAGATGCCCATGCTCTGCTCAAAATTACCATGGTGTAATGGGAAATCTCATTATCATATTTGCATTCAAAATGACTATATATTCAACATCTATTATTGCATGAAGAAGCCAATGGAGTGCATCAACAAGCTTATCAATTACATGGTACCAATCCCCTATTAAATATTGATGACTCATTGAAGGAAAATAATGTGTAAAATCTAGATCATGGCCTATATATGCCTTTAATTTATAATCTCTACAATTAATCAAGTGTGTAACATGACCTGGATACACACTCAGATTGAAACTATAGACAAATCCTATAGTTTTCTAATAAAAATATGGAGAGCACTCTCTAGAGAAAATTGTATGATTTTTTAAATAAAATATGTTTCCAAGTTATTAGGTTCAAAATTCTTTGGTTTCACTTTCGATGACTTTTCTATCCTTCTGTATTACCTTTGGCCTAGTCAAGGAAGAAAACACCTTGCTCTTCAAAAAGTTCAAATATCTTGATTGAGGTGATTTTGAGCATCTATATGACTGATGGTGAATAAAATGACCTTCATTGATTGTATTAATGCATTTAAAGCTCATAAATAAGCCTCACCTACTATCTAGGTCAGGTTCCATCATTTACACCCCTTTGGGATATGGAGGCAGAGAGACAAGGTGATTGTAGTCATATAAAATTTGATGAAGTGGGATCTATTTGAAGGGAAACAAAAATTGAGTATAATTTTTTTGGCTAAATTAATACAAATAAAACTTCAAAATTACAATACACATAAAAATTTATATGAATCTTCTCATATCCTTTGTATTCTTCCCAATAAACATTTTATTGAACTTAATCCTTTCCATTTTTTCTATGCAAGTCTATTCTCATTCCTCATAAGGATAATATTGCTTCTGCTATTGGTTTTCACTCTTCCACACATTAATAATTTATACCCATAACCAAACTAATACTTCATAGAAGTTTTACTATATGTATCACAAAAAATAGCTCCTCAGGAAAATTTTACACAAGCACTTCTTTTAGCAAGGAATCCTTTGAAAAAGGATTTGTAACTTTGTCACCAGGTGAAAGCTTAATATCAAACATGATTTGGGCCAATTTTATGAGGGAAACTAGATCATCTAATGCTTTTTTTAAATATTATATCCCAAGACCCTCAAATATTTTCCCTATCTTTATGGGATCATCAGAATCAAGTGCCACTATAAGTCTTGTGAACTGAATCCTAAGATCATCTGATAGTTCCTTCACTTATCCATAATATAATAAATTAACCTTGATGTCTTTTTTAATCAAAATATTACCAGGATGAGGATTTGCATAGAAAAACCTACTCTTCAACAACATTTACCCATATGTTTTAGTTAGGTATTTAAGAATACTCCTCTTTACCACCTTTGCCATTTTAACATCATGACTAATCCCTCTCTTGGAAATTTCATCTCATATATGCATAATATGAGTTCCTTCTATAAATTCCATTACCAAAAATCTCCTAGTGATCATTCCTTGAATAGGTCGTGGTACAAACAATGGTGGTTTACCCTTGTTATATGTTTCTAATAACTCACCAATCTTCTCCATGGATTTTTCTTCCCTAAAAAAATCAAATTCATAACCAACTTACTTTTCTATTTATTTTCCAAATTTTAAATTACATTCATCTCCTTTGGTTGTACGACCTCCTTTACATAGGTAGAAATAAAAATAGAGAAAACAAAACTATTTACAGGGAGTAGAGGAAAATGAGAAGACTATATGAAAACATTCACTGGATGAGAGAAATATATGTCATTTTAAAATAATGGATTTGATTTATGAGGATAAAACACATTCAACAATAGTGAACAATTAGGTGGGAAGAAGAAATTACAATTATCATTCACACAAAGATGATCATGAATGAACAAATCAACAATGTTTTCCTATTTTAAAATATAATAATTATGAACCCTCCAATCTTCTATTAGTACTCCTAAGCAATACTAAACTTTTTCAATGTCTTCTTGGGTGATTTAAAATGCATCTGTGTTAGATACAATATCTAAATTGCAGATAAATATGCCGCATATCTATTTTTCAGTGGAACCACAATATGATTATCCTCTAAAATAACAAAGTGTTTATATTCATTTATAAATTGCTTCCCATGATAGAGATGAATTCACAGTTGAATGAATCGTTATTGTCATCTTAATTGATCTCTCTTGCCTTGAAAGTTTCAATTTCTCTTGAAATGAATATTGGGAACCATTCATTTTATTTTTCCTTCATGTGTTATTTGATTTCAATCTTGGCATAATCTTGATCTTCAATCTTTTTAGGCTTGATTTCTTTATACTCAAGTCCTTCAAAGAACCCTTATGCAAGATGACATGAAAGAAAGTTCTAAGAAGATCTTCACTTTTGACCACTAAATATTCTATCTTGATACAAGAGGGATATTCCTTTTTTCCAAAAATTGATTCCATACTATCTTCTCTTTTAGAAAGTGGAACATCACACTCTTCATTAGTGCTCCTTTCTATTTGCGGTTTAACTAGTTGTTCCTCAAATAACTCATTTTCTGATCGCACTATGAAGTTTGAGTAATCTTGTGAAATAGGTAAATATTTCTCTTCTTTCACAATGGGGTTTATAAATTCCTCATCTATTTTTTGATCAATCATTAGTTCTTCCAACTATTCACCTTCTTCCATAATTATGAAAATAAAATAATCATATATGACAGGAAGTACTTTCTCTTTTGTCCTATTGGAGACTTGACATGTTTGATCAAGAATTTGCCTTTAGAATCTATTTTTTTTAATGTTAAGGGCTCTTTATTATATCATCTTACATCACTTAATCATCAATAATTATAGTTTTACAATGTTTTTAAGTCTCTTTCTTCAACATTTTATACATAAGCATATTGTCTTCAATTTTGTTAGATTCATATTGTGTAGCTTCTAAGTCATTCACTTTATTCCTCATCAATATTAATTTGATATTTGACTATAGAGATACAATGAAGACAAAAATATGATTGTTGTGATTTGGTTGATACACCTAAGGAATCAATCTCAATAATTTGTTGAAGCATGATATGAACTCTCATCTTCTCATTATCTTGATTTTGAATTTAGAACAAACATAAAAACATTGCACGCACATCTACAAATATTTTGAAACTATTCAAGAATTTATATTTCAAATCATTCCAATTCATAATGCATCCATCTTCTAAGTTCCAAAACCATTCAACAACAAGTTCAATGAAAGTTTCAACAAAAAGTCTCACAATGACATCCTCATGCATAACTCCCAAGATGTTATAGGATAAGGTGAAGGCTAGGATATGTTTATATGAATCTTTGCCATTTTTACCATAAAAATTTAGAAATATCTTCTTTGATCCTAAGTTTAATTCATTTTACTAGGGAAAATAAAATGGACTAAAATGTTTCCCCCATGGGACATGGGAACATTGGGTTAGGGTGAACCAATGCCATTTATTCAATCAAAAAGATGTAGGCACTAGGTAATTTAACTCAACAGAGTTTACAACATATATTATAGGGGAGGTTCCTTGAAATGTCTAAAAATAGTATGCATAAATCACCTCGATCCCCAATGGAGATACCTAAAATTGTTGGCTCAAAACATTATCAGGGGGACAAATTGGTAAATTTAAGTCAATAGTGTGGGAATTGAGTCCTTACGTTAGTTAGTAACATAGGGACAAAGTCCCTCTCCTATTATTAGGTGGAGCTACCATTATTAAAATCTAAAAGGAGAAATCAGGGGAAGAAATATTCACAACTATTCATAGTAAGAATATTTTCTACGGGAGTTTTGTATTTTTAAATAGAAAATACAAAAAATAAATAGAAAGGAAATGAGATAAATGAAGGGAATGGTGGGAAATTGAAAAATGAAAGGAATAAATAGATAATGGGATTATTATATCTAGTTAAACATAAAATATACCATGATAATCTTGGGAAAAATGAAGGTCACCTCTTGGTGACTAAACACAAAGATTCACTAAAATAGCCCAAGAAGGAGAAACCCTATGCTCATGGAAATATCTTCTCATTCAATGGGTGATAAAAACATAATTAAACCCTTAGGAGTGCAAATCATACATTGAGATGATTATCTAATACTAATATCAAACCAAAGACAACCATCCTATACTTTATTGTGAAAGACAATTAAAATATTACTTAAACCCCATTGAGATTTCACATTTTTGAAAATAATAGGCATAAATTCAAAAATAAATTTTACTGTGTAATTTTCACATTAAAGCTAATTGATAATAGTTATGAAAAAATTTTGAAAGCAAAGATTTGAATACAAATGAATCATACACACAATCATAATTCATGAAGAGAAGCTAAACACAATTTACAAATCTCCTTCTTTGTATTGATCTTTGTTGAGTTGTAATATAGTATCTCCTTCCAAACATGTCTTAGAGTTATATTTTTCAAAAATTCCCCTCCTATAATGATCTAAACACTCATATTTATAACTTTGGGAGGTGGTTATAGTGCATAACCACCTTTTTTGTATTTTAGATGGTGTAAAAGTGAGTCTAAAAAAATGCACCACTTAAAATGATGTAAAAGTGTGTTGGTACAATTGCATTGCATGTAAAAGTGAAATTATAAAATTTCATAATTTTAATATTTCAAAAGTTATTTGGTGCTTTTAAACCAATTGAAATGTCCAAAAATCAAAATCTCATGATTTAAGACTTACAAAGTTGACATAGTGAATTGCATGAATTACATTTATGAGGTTGCACTTACAAAATTTGTAATTGGAAATTACAAAACAATGCATCTTCCTTGATGAATGTTTTAAGTAGTATGTCATTCTATAGATTATAAAAATTTTAATAACATGATTTATTTAATGGGGATGTCAATCTCTAGTCAGCCTTATTGAAGTTTTAGTTTCCAATACCAAACTCTAGGCCACAATTAATAACTCTCGGTTCAATACCTTGAAGGGGAATGTAATCATGTCTCTAATGTCTCAATTTTATCTTACCTACACCAAAAGCATACCTATACATTTTACTGATCTATCCTTGTCCATAAATATCTCCAATGATATTAGTTACCCAATGTGCTCTTTTAGCTCTAGCTTCATCGATTTTACAAAGCTAGAGCAATGTAAAATTCTGAAGATTGTCAACATGCATGATGATAACACCACTAACCTTGTCACATGGTTTTAGATGCCTTGTTTGAATTTATGCGAGCTCATTATCATATCCAATGAGATATTCACAAGGAGATAAAACTAGATGCCCATGCTCTTCTCCAAATTCCCATGGTGTAATGGGACCTTTCATTATCATTTCTACATCCAAAATGACTATATATTTAACATCTATTATTATATGATTAATCCAATGGAGTAAAAAAACATCCATATTGATAGTAGTGTACCAATCCCCTATTAAAGGATGATGACTCATTAAAGGAACATAATGTGTAGGAACCAAATCATGACATATATATCCCTTTAGTTTATCATCCTTACAACTAAGAAAGTGTGTAATGTGACTTGGATACCCATTCATATTGAAACTATGGACAAATCCTATAATTTTCTAATTAAAATATGGAGAGCACTTTGTGGAAAAAATTGTATGAATTTTTAGATAAAATCTATTTCCAAGTTCTAGAGTTGAAAATTCCTTGGTTGCACTTTTTTTGACTTTGCTATCATTTTATATTTCCTTTGGCTTGGTCAAGGAAGAAAACACCTTGCTCTTAAAAAAGTTCAAATATCTTGATCAAGGTGGTTTTGAGCATCTATATGACTTTCATTGATTATATTAATCCATTCAAAGCTTATAAATAAGCTTTGCCTACTATTTAGGTTAGGTCCCATCATTTTCACCTCTTTGGGATGTAGAGGCAAAAGGAAAAGGCAATTACATTTATAGACAATTTGATGAAGTGGGATCTATTTGAAAATAAAAAACAATTGATTATAAATTTGGCTTAATTAATACATAGAAAACTTCAAAACTAAAATCCACATAGAAAGTTATATGAATCTTCTCATATCCTTTGTATTCTTCCCAACAAACATTTTTTTGAACCAATATCCTTTGCATTTTTTCTCTCCAAGTTTATACTCATTCCTCATGAGGATAATATTACTTCTAATATTGGTTTCCACTATTCCATACATGAATAATTTATACTTGTACCCACAATAATACCTCACATAAGTTGTACTGTCTGAAACACAAAAAATAGGTCCTCAAGAAAATTCTTCACATGCACTTATTTTATTGAAGAATCCTCAACAAAAGGATTTATAACTTTGACACCAAGTGGAAGCTTAGTATCAAACATGATTTGGGCCAATTTTGTGAGGGCAACTAGATTATCTAATGTTTTTGTTGAATATTGTATCCTAAGGCCCTCAAATATTTTCCCTATCTTTAGGTGATCACCAAACATAAGCGCCACTATAAGTCTTACAAATCAAAGCCTAAGATCATCTGATTGTTCCTTCACTTGTCCATAATCTAATAAAGCTGCCTTGATGTCTTTGTTTATCAAAATATTTCTAGGCATGAAGATCAACATGTAAAAACCCACTCTTCAACAACATTTTCCCATATGTTGTAGTTAGGTCTTTCATAATAATCCTCTTCACCACCATTGCCATTTTAGAATCATGACTAATCCTTCTCTTAGACATTTAATCTCATGAACACACAATATAAGTTCCATCTAGAAATTCCATTACCAAAACTCTCCTAGTGATCATGCCTTGAATAGGTCATAGTATAAGCACTGATGGTTTTCCTTTGTTATATGTTTTTAAGAACTCAAAAATATTCTCCATGGATTTTTCTTCCTTAAAAAAATCAAATTCATAACCAACCTACGTTTCTATTTTTTTCCAAATTTTAAACTGCATTCCTCTCCTTGGGCCATATGAGCTCCTTTTGGCAGGCAGAAACAAAAAGATTTTGTAAATCTACTTTCTTGTTTAATTTTTTCACTTCTCTCATCCTTCCTTTATGTCATACGATCTTCCATCCTCTTCCAATTTTAATGTATGGTTTTGATCTTCTAAAAAGCATAAAAATTAATCTTTGACCTGGTATCGAGTAAGTATTTACAAAATCATTTGGAGATTTTGAATGTTTAAATTGTGTGGATTGGCTTAAAAATATTTGTAAGACAAGAAGTTTTATTTTAACATGACTTAGGGAAATAACAATGGTATTTTCACAGTACAGGGAGAAAAAAACAAATTACACAACCAAAGAAAAATAAAGGTTATGTGCATGGCAGTAAAAGGGAAGATTGTAATTGTATATTTTAGGGAAGTGTTGGGACTCATTTACCTAACCTGGGGAAGAATTCATCGTAATTGCATAGCAGTGGGAATTAAAAAGTGAATTAGAATATTTTATTTAAAATAATTAAAAATTATTTCAATTAAATTTATTATTTTTTAATTTTACAATTTCACTGCATGTAAAGGTGGAAATAAAAAATTACATGACTTGAAAAAGCATTTAGGAAATTTAGTGCAACTTAGGGGAAAATATAAAACACTTGAACAACTTGAAAAGAGTTAATGATACTTCTGCATAGTTGCAGAAGATGTTGAAATCTTTTTACATGGCATGAGAGCTTTAAAGGGAATTTACGTGGTTTGGGAAATAAGTCATTTTTATCACAACTTTGATTTTTAATTAAATTAATTAATTTATAAAAATTAATTAATTAATTTCAAATTTTAAAAATTGAAAAATTTAGACCCAAACCAAATTTAGCCTTAAATTAATTCAATTTTTGCTAATTTTTATATTTTTGAAAACCATGACAATAGGCATCTTTATGAGAAAACATGGGACACACTATTATGCTTTGACCCTATTATTCATTCTAATTTAAAGAAAAAAAATATATTTAAGACAATACATATTGACTTAGATTGATTTAGTTTAAGGGAGGGAAGCCCTCCAACTAGAGGAAAACCTTATTTTCTAAAGAAGTTACATACACTTTTCTTCAAGATTAAAATAAATCCTTTCTATTGATTCACCCTATTCCACTTTGATTTTTTAACTTGTTATGGCCTCATATTGATCCTATTGGAATCATCTCCATTGAGTTCCTAATTTATAACTTTGGGTTTCTATCAACATCAACTTGTACTAGAGAGGATAACATAACCATAACCATTTACCTCGAGCATGAATACTTTATTACATATTAGGATTCATAAGAAAACTAGGTTAATTATAAACAAGGCTATATCTATCCAACACATACAATACAATAATAAATTTCCTTTGAACTGTGACAATAAGTTCAACTTAGCATTGCCCACCTTTTCTAATTTTTTTTTTGTTAATGATACATACAAAATGCTAATCAAATGTTAATTATTGTGCTATGAGTGTCAGGTTTATGTACCATTCTTTTCATTCAAATTTATGACATCTCTATATACATTCTTTGTATAAGAGTCTCAACTCCATTTCATTTTTTCATTTCATTTTGAATTTAGTTGGTGCAAACAATGTGATTTTAGTGGAGCATAAAATTTGAGTTTGATGGAGGATAAGAGAATTGAGTTTGGTTGTGGATAAGGTCAGTCACTTGATTTTATCCATTGCATCTTTTTATTATGTTAATTTATTAGCACATTAGTTTTTTTTAATCATTATAAATATTTTTGTTATAATGCCTAAATTATTTTAAAACAAATCATTTATGTCATAAATATGATTTCATATAAAATGTATATAATACATCACCTATATAGAGTTATTTAGGACTTATATATATTTTCATTTATCTTAGGTTCATCTCTAATAAAAACATCATTCATATTAGTGAATATAGGCACATCACATGAGTTTGTAATCAACTATTTTATGTTTTTAGAGTCCACAAGATATACACACAAGCAATAAAATTTGTTTGAATAAAACAAGGTAATATTCAAATTTCAATGATATATAGTAGAATCAAGACAATTTACCCATTGCCACATGTACAATAAATATAATAAGTACAAAGTAACTAAGGGATAAAAGAGAGCATATCTTGTTTGATGTGTTGTTCTAGAATATGACAATGATCAAGAATCATTAAAGGACTATATTAGAAGTATGGGTTTTATTAGTTCTATGTTTCAACTGCATTTAACCTCTGTACACTTATGTCCACCATGGACACATGCATTGACACTAGCATCTTGATCTTGACAATAGTGTCTACACCAAAATATATATCCTTTTTTGAATCAGTCAATTGGGTTTTTATGGGGTTTTAATCACATTTCTATTTATTTATTCAAATCATTTGCATAGGCTATCACTCTCAGTTTATTTATAAAAAACCTAGGTTCATTTTTCTTTTCCTTTAAACAATTCCCTAGTAAAAATGAATTAGTTGGCACATACTATCAAGTTATCCCAAATACCTATTTATTGATAAGCATTGCCTACAAACATATACTTTGAATTGGGCCTCAGACTTATGTAGTTCTCCCCTATGTGTTGGATTGTGTGTGAATCATGACATTACCATAGGTTATAAGTTGGCAAAACAAGATCTTGGGATACTCCTTCAGTAATTCAGACCTGTATATTATTATCCCTATGAATGATATGGAAATAAAATAACATATGAAAGTTTTTGATTTATTGAGTACTTTTGATGAGTTGCCTTCATCTTTGCTAGGTAAGAAGTTTATAGGTGAATAATGAATGAGATTTGATTTTGTATTTATACTAGTACCTTTGGAGAATAATTTGAATAATATCACTTAGTTTTAACGTTACGATATGTTTCATTTGATGATTTTATGGCACTAGACACTTACATCAGAGCAAGACACTTGCATCTATATAGGTGTCTATTCAGGATGCAAGTGTCAAAGGAGCTATAAAATAGGTATAGGCTTAGAACTTGTATAGACATAATATAAATAGGTTTTAAGCATTTAGAAAGAGAGAGTAGATGTGAGACTTAAGAAAGCAGGTAAGGTATATAACTGAGTAATACAATCAAGGTATGAGTTTACCAAGATTGAGGTACCTTATAATTTATAAATAGTGTCCACATTTCACCCTTTTTAATCTAGTAATGAAATTACTAGTTTAAATAAAATTAATGTGTACCTAGGTGTGTATAACACACCTTGTCTTTACTTGAGTCCAAATTGAGTGCTTTGTTAGGGACTGAACTAAAACAAAGAGCATGTTACAATACATAATTAGTGCATATAATCTAAATTGAAACAATTTGAAATGATCAAAATTGAAGGAGAAAGGTTTAGGAGTAGACTTGTTTATTGATGCAACTCCATTACTTATTAGAAACTTGATTTTAATGATGTATCATTATGAATCATTGAAACTAAGATTAAGACAAATATATAAATATAAAAAGTGCATATATCTAATTATATATATAGAGATAGAAAGTGTTGGTGAATTTATTTATTTTATTGCATTTACTTGTATTTATTATTTTGGTGCACTAATTACTTATTGTAATTATTTTATTATGTTTATTAATAATTTACACTAGATAGGATAAGCTTTCTTAGCTAGTAGTTAACTTAGACACTTATCTTGTTATAATGGAGTTCCACTCCACTATTTAGGGTAAGATATGATAAGATTGTTTAACTAATAGTCAACTTGTGTTGATCATTTATACAATCTAAACACCTATCTTGTTAGTGTGGAGTTGCACTCCACTATTCATATAGATAGATATCAATTGAACTACACATGTTATGTGAGTTCCCTAATTTTTATCATACATGGCTTGCTCTATATAAGCAATGGCTATTTATGTATTCTATATCAGATTAATATTGAATTATCAAAGTAATTCATCATATTTGAGTTATTTATTCATTTTTTTATTATCTCAAATATACAATTATTGTTTATTACTATTACTATTTTATCTCTTATTTATTATTTCTATTAGATTAATTAGATCCTATAGCTAATTCTAATATAAATATAGGAGAGCACATACCCCAAACCATGGAAAAAATATGAATTGCCACTTGGAATTTGAGACTAGATCAATTGTGCAACCCAATCATAATTATAATCTAGTGAGTGTGAGTGAACCAAGTCAATTGACACTATCAAACTAGTGAGGCTAGATGATATAATAAATTATAACCTAAAAATTTATCAAGATTAAGAAATTAATCACCTCAACCATGTAAAAAAGGTGAACCAACAACTATAGTAGATTGTCTCAATATAGTTCATAAAAGTCCAATTTGGTCGATGGTGATAATCCCTAAAGTATTTTAAATATGAAATTGATTTGATTCATAATATTAGGTGCACATTTCATAGGATATGCACCTTATATATGTCTCATGTTGAAACTGTTTATAATAATGGTACCAATGTATAGAATTCTGCCATAAATATGAATATGAATCATGTAATTATGTGATTTGGTCAATTTAAAAACTATGTAAATGTGAATAACATGCTTCCAAAGCGTGTCCCCACTATATATAGATAAATTTGATAGCTGATATAAGTTACAATTTGGATAATATTTTTCCACAACATGCCCCCACTGTAATCTGGTTATTCTAGATATTGAATAAGTGTGGAGAACATTTTTCCAAAACATACCCCCACTTTATATCTAAAAATGTGAATGTATAGAATACATACCTCTATGACATGCCTCCACTAATATGCCCCACCTTTTAGGGGAGGTAAGAATAGAAACTGGTAGTCACCTCACCTCAAAAGGATAAAATAACCACATAACTATGAATGAACCATGTAACATGTATGAGAACATGTCTAGGTAAAAGTATGATTGTATCTCATATAATCTGATCACATCAAGGCCTAAGATGCATGATAAATATCATGAAACTAAATATATAATAATAGTACAATATGAAAAAGAAAATCAATTGCACATAAAATCACTTAAAATTAAGTCAAAAGGCAATGATATAAGGAGACTACACACAAAGATCATGTTCAAATACCACATAATCAAATGGACATGACTTAGTCAAATGTCTATAAAATCAAGAATGATGTATTCAAATGTCCATACAATAAGAAATGACATATTCAATGTCAAATAAGTAAACAATGGCATGGGAGACATAAATAATAGAGGATATTCAAATGCTTATCAAAAAAGATAATTATAAGGCAAGACACTCAAGTAACTGCATAAAGGAAAACATAATCAACCATCATAAAAATATCACAGTAGCCCATGAATCTAATGTGTTAGCACAATTTTTAATAACATAGCATATCAAGTACACTAAAAAATATATAAGATTGGATAAAGGCATGTGTAAGTACATATTAGATCAAACATGATAATGTTAAGTGACCATAGAATGATATAACCTGAAAATATCATGATTAGAGAAGGTGGATGCCCCCAATATACTAGTGACATGAGAGAAGGGAAGGCCAAACATCCATAAGTGCATAGATCATGTATCTATGTATGCCTGTATCACACTCAAATAAAAGAGTGAAACACATGTGTATATTTAAAATATTAATATGCCATCTACCAATATGGAACTACCAACATATATGCCAAGGAGCTAATATACCATGTAAATGATTAAAATATTTTTAGGTTTTTGAAGTCTTATTTTTGTATTTTTGGAAGATGTGTAAATAAATAACTATCCTATGATCTCATCCAATGTATGTCCATAAGTATCTCTCCAATGGGAACCTAGTGGAATAAAATTGTGGTACTGCCAACGAGCATATATAGGTGTAATATATGTCACTGCATAATTTGTCATGCTCTGTGGTTTCTTTGAAGTAGCAATAATATGAACATGTTTAGGTTCTCTTGATATCTAAATGTGGTGTGTATTAAAATTAGTAACTATATCATGGTCTTTTGGTAAGTTTGTATTTGATATCCTTGATTTACATGAAAATGTAATTTTAGTTCTTTATTCATTATGTATACATTACTTGCATTTGTTTTTATAATGTATGTTTGGATATGGTATATTTTATAATAAATATTTCCATGTAATGAAATGATTTTAGTATTGTGGTAATAAAGAAATAACCATATGTAATGAAATCTGGATGGAAATAATAAAGCTCAACAGTAATTGTGATGAGGTCATGGAACTGTTGGTTTGGTTTCTATCACTAAATCTAAAGTATATGTATAAATATTCTATGAATATGTATTTATCTATTTAAGTACCCATATGCACTGTGTAGGTTCACCTTCTTCATGTGTCTCTTTATGAAGAACCTGATCGACCAAGGGTTCTTTAGTGGGATAAGTGTGGGAGAGATCAGTCTTGGGAGATGGTGTACTATGAGAAAGAATTCTACTAGTGGTCACATTATATGAAGTTATATGGACTACGTGATCCTCAAAATGAGTAACATGGGATGTCTCAACCCTCTTACAATACCCTCTATAATAAGTATGCAAAATAGGTCTATATGTGTTTTTTCAAAATGTAGTAATTTCCTAATTGGCTAATTGTGTAATGTTTTGATCAAGAGAAAAATAATCATTATCTCTATTCCCTTTTATACCATGGTAAGTGAATTTTTTTTTACTTTTAAATTTTTTAATATATGTGGTGGGTAATGAGAATTAGGAGGAATATTTATCATTTATTTATCCAATAATGTGCATAATATATCATGTGGTATATCTTTATACCAATCAAATTGAAGAGGTTGCCTTTTGGTAGAGGCATGTGGTCTAACTATGGGAGGTACTTTGTAAGAATATTTCTTTCCTATAAGACATATATTTTTGGTTTTAAAGAAGGTGTTTGAATTGGTTTATGAACCTTCTTAGATTGATTGTTTACCTTGAAAACATGATTTTTACCATATTTGGTTTTGGGTGGAGCACTTGGAAATTTAGTTTGTGTGTTCATTAGGGAACATGCATATTTATTCACATCCCAATATAAATTATCAAATGAAAAAAGGGTGTATATAATTCTCTTTCTTTAAGTGGAGAAAGAATATCCCTATTAAATATAAATTTTACTTCCAAATCAGAGGATCTATAGTTTAAGGAATATAAAGTGTTGTTAAATCGAATAATATAGTCTTTCATAGGCTCATTCTCATTTTGTGTCAATGCTTGAAAATGTTCCAATGGTAACTTAGGTAAGGTACAACAATGAAAATTCAATAGGAAGACATCTTCAAGATTTTTGAAAGTTGATAAGGAATCATTTGGGAGGATATAAAACTAATAAAGAGCCCATTTGGTTAAATTGTGATGGAAATCCTTTAATAACAAGCTTCAATTTTGAGCCCAATGTCCAAACGAGCATATATATTATCATAAATGAATAGATGGATTCCCTTGACAATAAAATTAGGATAACATAGGGATGATAAATCTCAAAGGATAATAATACTCAAATACGTCTCTAGAAATAGGTTGATCTACTAAAATATTTTCCTCAAAAATAGCATAATGAGAAGGAACTTATAACTTAAGAGTGTTAAATTATTGTTGAAAATATCCCATGGTAGTCATGATAGATAGAATATCATAAGGAGAGATTGAAGCTTTCGTTAGAGATTATAAATTACCATTGACATGAAACATGGGATTGATATAATCTTTACTACTTTAGAGAGTAGGATCATCACATGAATTTTAAATATTTGGCAAAGGAATACCCATGGTTGAAGAGGTACACATATAATGTTAGATAACATGAAAGCTGATACCATTATCATTATAATTTAAGATGTTATTTGAAACTTTATGACATACAATAAGAGTAGAGGAAATAACTTCACTTGTAAATAGTTATTCCTTTTTAGTAGAAAATGCAAAGGAGGGAGGAAAAGAAACATTTTCTATTTCATTTGCAACATTATGAGAGGGAATAATGAAAATTTCACTTTCATTTGTATTTTTAAAATAAGGGAGATAAGATGTAAAGCTACTTTTGATTTTCTTTGATTTCTATAACTTCATATTTGCAAGAGATGAATCAAATGTACTTGAGACTTTATTTGTGTCCCTAAACAATGCATATTTCATAACCACTTTCTTATGAATTTTAAATGCACTTTCAATTTTACATTCAAGTAAGAAAGGGGAAGAAGTATTAAATGCATTTTTCTAATTGCAATTTAGAGAAAGAGAAGGAATTTTATTATTTTTATTTGAGTCATCCAAAGAAGGGATATAAATAAGGCACACACTTGATTTCATCAACATTGGCATCATAGGGGATATTAGAACAACATTAAAAAAATTTATACATTTTCATCATTGGTGGTGGGGGACTATTTAAATATTTGCATCATGGGAAGGATAAAAAAAATCACCAAGTTTTGATGCAACTAAAGAATGTATGCATGCAACATTTTGACTTATAATAATATTAATGCTACCATTTTTCATACCTATTTTATCATCCTAATGCAATGGATTTAAAAAATGCATCATTGGTGAATGTTAAAACCATTCATCATTAGAAAGAGAAGAAGTTCAAGAATTAGGATTCTCATACCCAAGAGGATTATCTTCACACTCATAACCATATGAACAATTACCATTATCATTTCCTTGTTCATTTATACTTATATTTTCATAATTATTTATTTAATTATCATAGTTATAACAAAAATAAGGGGTTGGTTTCTATTTTTTATAGTCTATTATATCATCATATCCAATACATTGAACATAAAGAATATTAAAGAAGCAATCGAAAGGGGCTAGGGGGCCTTTTTGGGTCCTTAATTAAGGAATACATAAGGATTTTAACTTTGGATAAAGTCACAAAGCACACAACCATAATTAACAAATAAAATATATAACTAAACATTCCTAAACTAGGCCCATACAAGAAACAAAAATCTAGATCTAAAAATAAGTACAAAAATATGAAATGAATTCAGAGAAGGAGAAAACCATACATGAAAACTAGGGTTTTGTCTCAACAAACATAGGTTAGGTTCACCAAACATGTTTTTATTTTTAGATTCCACAAGATAAACACACAATAAATAAAAATCCTTTTGAATGCAGAATGTTAATATTTATAATTCAATGATATACATTAGAAACAATATAATTTACCTATTCACACATGTGCAATAAATATAATAAGTACAAAGTAACTAAGGGATAAAAGAGATGATACATTTTTTGATGCTCTATTCTATAATATGATAATGATCATGAATCATCACAATAATGTATTAAAATTTTGGGTTCTATTCGTTATGCATTTTGACTAACTTTAATCCTTGGACACTTGCATCCACCATGGACACCTATGTCGATGCTAGTGTCTAGATCTTAACAGAAGTGTCCAGACCAAAATATAGATTCTTTTTTGAATCCATAAATTAGGTTTTTATCAATTTTATGTTGCATTTCTACTAATTTATTAAAATCATGTACATAGTCTATCTCTCTTAGTTTATTGATCAAAACCCTAGGTTCACTCTTCTTTTCCCTTAAATGATGCCTTGAGAAAAATGGGTTAGTGGACACATGGTGCCAAGTTACTCCAAATACCTCTCTATCAATGAGTGCTACCTACATAGTCAATACTATGAATGTGTCCTCAAAATTATGTAGTTATCCCCTATGTGTTGGATTGTGTGTGAATCATGAAATATCTAGAAAAAAAATTACAATAGTGACCTAGCTTGTAACTTGGCAAATCAGGATCTTTGGATGTTCCTTCAGTACTTTAGACCTATATATGTGTTATTTATATGAATATTATGGAAACATGATAAAATAGGGAAGCTTTTGATTTAATGAGTGCTTGATTGATTACTTTTGATAAGTTACCTTGGTTTGTGTTAGGTAATAAGTTTCTAGGTGAGAATGAATGAGGGTTGATCTTGTATTTATACCAATATTTTTGGAGAATAATTCACTTAATATAACTTAGGCTAACCATTAGGATATAGTTCATTTGTAAAATAGCTTATTTTAGGGCACTAGACACTTGCATCGGATCAAGGGACATGTGTTTACACAAATATCTATCTAAGACATAAGTGTTTTGGGAGCATGAAAATAGGTATAGGCTTAGAACTTGTAAAGGTATAATATAAGTAGGTTTTAGGCATTTTGAGAGAGATATAAGAACTAGGTAATCAACATAAGATTAGTCAGACTAAGAGATAGGCTAGCAAGCACAAGAGAGAGTAGGCATGAGACTTGTGGAAGAGGGAAACATCTAAAATTGAGAGAAATAACCAAGGTTTGAGTTATTCAGGTGTACATTACTAAGGTGTTATATAATTTATAAATAGTGTTTACATTAGCATAAATATATCTATGAAATTTTAAAAATATTTTAAATATTTATTTTAGTTTTTAAATTATGTAAATATTTAGAAGATAATTTTTCAATTTTATGTATGATGGGAGTCATCAAAATTTCATTGAGATAGTAGTGGAAATAGAAGTGGGTAAGGAAGAGGACACATTATCACAACAATTCCAAGAGATAATACAAATTTTGAGGTATGTATGATATCTTGAAATCAAGTCATGTTAATGATGATGTGTATGGTGATGGAAACATATTTGGAATTAGGACAAATATTTATACCTTTTAATAGTGAAGGGGACAAAGTCCCTCTATTCTAAATGAAGGTTACCTTTATTGAAAATATAAAAATGAAATAACATTATTTACAAATAGAATATAATATTTAGTTTTATTATTTTCTATCTTCAAAATAAAAATATAAAATAATGAAGATGAAAGGTCACACATGGACAAGTGAATCCAGATTTTATCATATGCATGATAATAAGAGTCATAAACATAGTTTTATAGTTTGACAATGAAAAATATATTTTTTGAGAGTTGAGAGAGATGTATTAAAATTAATAATAACACATCTACAAATAAAAATACAAGACAAAAAGTTATGAATTTTTCTTTGTACTCCCAAATAGAAGAGTGAACACAAAGTTTCAGTATTATTCATTTCAAGGAAAATTACCATGAACATAAAAAAAAACTTATATAAATGTCATTCATCCTATTTATATATGGAGGAGGGAATGGAATGGCCCTTCATATTCTCATTTTCAATCTACTATATTTAATATTTACATTCATATTTTACAAAAAAGAAGATTTTCCAAAAATAGGAGAAAAAGCTAGAAAATAAATAAAATGCACCCTAACATGATTTACATGAATAAGAGGTTATTCTTAATGGACCTAGTGTTCATGTGATAGTTTGACCAATAAACTTTCATTTCTCCTGAGATGCTTTAAAAAATATGAATTTTCTTATTGATTCAACAATAGATTTTTTTTTGGTAACCACTGTGTTTTTGCAATGCACCATTTATCTATCATATATCATCATCATCATCATCATCATCATCATCATCATCATCATCATCATCATCATCATCATCATCATCATCATCATCATCATATTAGGGATCTCAATAAAGTTGGTAAATTGGGAATTCAAATTTTTTATAAAGGCATGAATATTATTTTGTACATTCATGGATGGAACATTAAATATGCCTTCTTTGAATTGTTATTCCTTGATCAATTTTGTGAATCATTCCTTTATTTCATTCATCATATATTATCTAGAACCATCTTATTTTATAAATTCACACAGTCTCCACATTTGAGCATATTTAATACTTCTATTTCCTCTAATGTTCAAATGCTTCTTCAAATCATCTATTAATTTGTTTAGTACTTCCATTTTGTGTAGATATCCATCCTACCAATCATATGAGTGAAAATTGTGTTTCTTTTCAAAATACCTACCTTGTCTAGAAATTCTACCTCAGTTGTTTAAATGTATGTAATATCCCTTTTCACACCCTCCCACAAACTCACCTCCTTTTGATGGCATTGAATTTTTTTTATCAATAGATTGTTTTGTTCTGACTCAATCTTTTCATACAATTTTTTATCTCTCCAATATATTTCAGACCATCTAGGATAAAGTATTCAACCCAAGCTTCAATATTTTTTCCATAGTTGATATATCAACTTATAGATGATATGACCTTTCTAATATACCAAGGAATTTAGTCGGAGCATCCACCTAGGGAATTTATAGAGCCTCCATTAGATTCAAAATGTAGTTTAACTAACCTATAAGCTATTAGATCTATTATTTAAATTATTATTGGGTTAACTCATCTTATTTATACATTTTGATAATTATTTCTATGGTTTCTTTAAGGTGTTGCACATCACTCTCACAATTGGCTATACCCAATGAGGCTCTTGTTAGGGTATAATCAGACATAGTCAGTTTCTCCTCACTCATTTCAATACACTATTAAAATCATATTTATCATAATAAAAAATGATCTACCATAAATGAAGAAATATATAACCCTAGAAGGATACAAAACATACAAGACAATGTAATTTCATAAAATGTAATATAGATAAAAGGGTTTGACATCAAAATATAATACATCTATCTATAAAATAATTAACCAAGTCTAATAAGATGTAAAACAATAAAACCACACCTAATAAATATTCTAAAACCAAAGAAACAATTAAACATGAGAGGGTTTATAAGAATATATTTATTTACTCATAATATATAAATAATTTTTTGCACTTTGACTATTGAATTAGGGATTTTATGGTAAACAATGAGAATCCAAAAAAATCAATGTAACTTGAGAAGTTCCTCAAACCCTAATTTGATGACTTATTCCCTAGGTTTGGGGCTATGAAAATTGTTGATGGGTCATTTGACACACCAACTTAGGTAAAGTGGAAATATACCCAACCTCTATTGAAAATATATGGAATCTCTTCAAGATTTGTTACTGCCAGGACTTGGATTGTAGAGTAACTCAATAATTAATGTGAAACTATTCTATTTAAAGGGACACACTTAGAATATATTCAAAAAAATGATAAGCAATGTTGATCTTATGGATCTATTACCTAGAGAATTAGTAAAAATGGATTTGTTAAGTAAATATAACTGATTCAATAATTGTTCATTGCACACAAGAGGTTCAATAGTGCATTAATCAACTATGAAAAGAGCTTGTAATCAAGATATACATGTAATCACATATTATAACATTAATATCTATTTTATCCATTCTAATCAATTTATATAAAAAAGGGAAAATAGAAAGATATAAGCCTATTTTGTAGATAGAACAATTCTAATTCATTTAATTTAGATGAACTCCATGAAACCAATTTATTACCTAGCTAGTTAGCACACAACCATAAATAATGATGATTCAAGAGTATACAGTTTTTAGCTATGAAGAAATATAGATAAAACCACCATATACATGTGCAAATGATGAACAATAGACTTCAAAACCTTTATATTTATAGATACTTGATTGAAAAAAGTGTTTGGATCCACTCAAAATTATATATATATATATATATATATATATATATATATATATATATATATATATATATATATATATATATATATATTTTACAAGAAAAACTAACTATAAAAAGAAAAAAAAACTTAAAATAAGTGTCTGGTCCTTTGCTCTATGTTTTAGCCTAGTAAACCTTCCCTTTCTAAGTCTTTTGGCTGGTATTTACATATATTTTCAATCCAATATCTCCCACCCACTACATGGTTGGAAACATTAAATGATAGTCACCAACAAGGGTCCAAATTCAATTTGGAACTACATGTCCAAGGTAATACATGCCAAAATCATTAATTATAGGCTCACATTAAATTCAAGTGGTAGATAATTATTGAGAATAAAAAATATTCTAGTGTCCACACTCAATACAAGAGCCCATTTCTCCATGTCAAATTTTTTCATGCTCTGTCTTCTTTTCATACTCCCAATGTGTGAGTTATAACTCCATTAAATGTTAGTGACAAGTTCTACCTTTAATAATGCACTTTTCTTAGTTAAATTATAAAATAATATTAAATAAAAATGTGTCAATTTCCTAGAAAAGGTGAAATACATTAAAAATTATAAAAACATAGTATTTAAGAGGAATAGAGCCTCGTGATTAAAATGTTAACAAGTTTCTCATCTCGCATTTACACAATTTTAATATAACATCATTGCAAAGATGGATAAGTCAGATTTATAATGCAATAATGACATTCAAAATGGAGCTAGCTTAAAACCAACACATGGTCATGCACAACCACATCTGCATGTTCAAAATATATTAAAAGATAAATTCACAAGATAAAACATAAAAAATACTCATTGTATCTTATAATTATAGAAAGTTATTAAAAAAGTTCTAAAAAATATGTTTTTAATTTTTTTAAATGATCAAATTAAATACTTCACACTATGCTCTTTGTGATTTTTGGTTGAAAGTTGGCTAAGTATCAAATATTTCTAAAAATGTCACTTCAAACCTCCAGAACATTTTATTGGTAAAATTGATAACTTTGAAACTAAATGCATTATATTTTCATGTTAGCAATGTACTATTATATAAAATTTCAATCAATTTTGACCTCATTTGATAGTGAAACCAAAGGTTTGAAAAGTGTGTATTAGTTAGATTTAAAAATTGGAAACATAGAAAATAACCAAGTAAAAATCAACATAGAAATCCATTTTTAACATTGCACATTTTGTACATGGGATAAAATATTCTATGATTTTCTTCACTAATACATGATTCCCATATTTTTATATCGCAATGAAAGTTTATAAGATAATTGGATCTCATTTAGTTTTGTAAAATTGGGTTTGAATAATGTGTAGTAGGTAGATTTGGTCACTAGGAAGACAAAAAAATTGTGCACTTATCATTTTTTATGGGTGCAAAATTTTCAATTTGAGAGCTATTTATTGTAACTTCTTTCACTATTATATTATTCTTAAATTTTTATACTCTCATGAAAAAATTTATAATAAATGGATGCATTTTGATAATGCAAAATTAGGTTTGAAATTTGTGCACTAGGTAGGTTTAGTCACTTGGAAAGACATAGAAAACTGCATACTTGCTTATTGGTTTTCATGCTACGCATTTTGCACTTGGAGAATGACTTTTTTTTAATATTTTACAGATTTGCAGTCTTCCCACATTTAGCTACCACCTTAGAAACTTTAATGTGAAATAGATAAAATTTGGTCATACGAAATGGGTCTTAAAGAGTGGGAACTAGGCAGATTTGAAAACTAAGAAGGTACAAAAAATGATTAAGTAAAACTTAGATGAAAACCCTATTTTGATGGCTATGCATTTGGTACTTAAGAAAGAATTTTTCTACAATTTTTTTACATTTTCACTCTTTCCACGTGTGTCTATGTTCATGAAAAAATTAAATACAATTTAATATATTTTACCCTTATGAAGTTAGGTTTTAAATGTGTGTAGTAAGTAGATTTGAAAATTAGGAAGGCATATAAAAATGACTACGTAAAAATTAGCTTAAAACCTAGTTTTGATGGTTGCACAATTCATGCTTAGGGAAGGTAGTTTGTGCATTTTTTTCACATTCACATTCTCCACACATTTATCTATCCCCCAACAAAGTTTCGATAACATTGGATATGATTTATAACTACAAAAATAGTTTTTACAAGTGTAGTTGGCAGATTTGAAAACTGGGAAGACAAAAAAATGACCAAGCAAAAATTAGTTGAATACCTAGTTTTGATTGTTGCACATTTAGCATTTGATAAATGATTTATTACTAAATTTTCCACATTAATATTTTTCACACATTTGACTACCAACCCAATTTTTTTTTTGTGAAATAGACATAATTTGCCCATGCAAAATGGATCCCAAAAAGTGACCTCTAGTAATAATTGAAAACTGGAAAGACAAATAAATTTGTGCAGAACCTAGTTTTGATGGCTGTGTATTTGGCATGTGGGAAAATAATTTCTTGTGACTTTTTTCACATTTGAACTCTTCTTAAATTTGGATACCATCATGCAAAAATTTCACACAATTGGACTTAATTTAAATGTGCAAAAATATGTTTGAAAAACACTTATTGGTAACAAATGGAAGCTGGACTATGCACCTAAAACACTTTAAAGACCACTCTCGAAGGCAGAATTAGGTTTCAAAAATAAAAAAAAGAGGTTCCATGATTTTATAAATAAAATTAGGGATTGCTGTGCAAGTAACAACACAAATCTTGCTCAATATTCTAAAAATTTATGCAAATTTTTAAAATTTATTGCTTCTCCAAACCATAATATAAAATTTGAATCTACAAATGACAAGGAAAAGTTTTTTTGGGGCATGTGCTCATGGTCAACATAGATTTTAATCATCATACTTATCATGCCATTCAACATCACACACTATTAAAGACAACACACCAAACAAATACAATGATGATTTATCTAAGCAATCCATCGTGATGTAAAATATCTCTACTATGATCTTCAATGTTATCAATAATGCTCTTTAAAATAGTCTTGCCTCTAGAATGTTCAATAAAATCTTTCTAAATGCTAATTCAGATTTCCTTTATATTCATGAATGTCTTCTATGTAGAATTGCATATTCTAAATATACTAATGTACCAAGTGTATTTACAAACTTTTTGAATTCAAATTAATACTATAATGACATGCAAACTAACATCAAAAGGGTGAATTTTTTAATGAGACAAGACTACTAACCCTTAAGAAGACCTTAATTAGTGAAAAACCCAATACCCCATAATCTATACCACACATTTTAAACCCTAAAAACATACCATTAAAAAAAATTAAAAAGAGAGAAAAAAAAACACCATAAAAATATGCCAATAAAATCTAATATAAACTAATTAGCATCAAACACACCAATACCCCCTAAAATATTACAATTATACAACAAATAAATACTTAAAAGGCCTTTTTGTATAATGCATCGACTTTCTAAGCCTTATCTAACCCATGTGTTTTCCTTCGTTTCTTCTATCGAAAATACAATTGTGAAGACCTTTTCTTGTTAAGAAAGCATGACTAGAATGCACGGAACCCAAAACCCTAAATATAGCTTAACGACGACCTCTCGTATTTCCTCACGCAACCGAAAAACCAACATGTTGAAATTAACACCAGATAGCTCTTCACATATAATAGGCGACTCTTACAACATTATCGAAAATTTCCATTTTAATACTCCGTCCGCCATAAATTTTTTTGAGTGTACAGACCAACAACCTTTACCCGCCACAACGACCCCATCTACTTTCTGAAACACAACGGAAAAGAAGACGTGGGAGCTTTCAATACAAATAACAGGCACAAAAACATTAGATACCAGTTTAAATTGAATATATGTTTCAGTGAATTCCGGGAGATGCATAAAATGGCCTTCTCAAATTCTTTTGTTGCCAGGATAGTGTTGTTCATGGCTATGGCTGGGATTGTAATGGGAGGTACTAAGCAATATCATGATACGGTAATTTGGATTATGGGTATTATAAAACCTATCAAAAAAATATGTTCACTAATGCCTTTATTTCATTTTGCAGTGAAAGATCTGAAGGAACAGCAGTTTCATGTACTAAGCAAGCGTCAGTATAAATCTCTTTCCCTTTTATTTTATTTTTGAATGACTAATTTATTTAATAACGTTCACAATCTCCAAACAATCTAAAGAAAGAATTTATACAGCAGATGTGTTCGGCTGAAAGCATCTGCTGTATAAGCTCTTTCTTTTGTTTAAAGCTAACAGTGGGTACTTCCAAAGGATTTTATAGAATATTTTAATTTGGAAATAAAAAACAATAGTAAGAATAACTTATATTTTTAAAGTTCATATAAATTTAACTCCCAATTTTTGGGAATAAATTATGTTGTTTTACATTTTGATCATCATAGTAATCTTTCAATAAGAAAAAAAAAATTATAATTTATAATTTTTTTATTTAAAAAATGATCATAGATGATGATCCGAAAAGTAGAAATAAATAAAAACAACACAATTTATTCTTCAAAACTAAAAGTTCAATAAGAAAAGTGTTTATCCTTCATTTTGGGAAACATCCATTCCTTATCTTAAATAAATATAAAGTATACAGATAATATATGATTTGAGTAATATATGGTGCGGTGTAATTGTATGTATTGCAGCGTGTAAGGTGGATTTTTCATCGGTGGACTATTCTGCTGTGACGAGGGTGTGCAAGGCGCCTGATTACAGTGAAAAAGAATGCTGTGAAGCGTTCAACGCGGTGGCCTGCAAATATGTGAAGCATGTGAATGACTACGCAACCAGTTGTCCTGTAGAATTTGTTTCTTTCCTCAACTTGGCAGGGGAGTATCCCATGGGGGTTTTTGTGGGGCGTTGTAATAAACCTGGAGATTATCGTCTCTGCTCCCTCTCAGACTAATATTTCATGTCAAATTTAGCCATACACTAATTACAACAGATCGTCTACAACAAGGATTGCTGTCTAATACGAAATATATAAGTGATTTCATGTTATTTCATATCACAGAGTACTCCAAATGAAATATGAATCTATGGATATATGAAAAATAAAATAAAAACCCGTTGCCTAGCTATTGCACAATAATACTGTTATTCCAGCCATTCCTCTAATAATAGAAATGTTGTTTTTTCGATCTCGATTTTACAATGGTGAGATGTCTAAGTGACATTTTTAAATTAGTCGATGTCAAATTACACCATATTTATTCATAAACATTGCAAATAAATTTGAGTAAATCGACATTGTCAGAATAAAGAGAGCATGCAAAAAACAAGAACTCAAACAAATAAATAAGAAAGAACACAATTGCTACTGCAAATTCTTGAAGAAAAGAGATTTTATTGATCTTCAAATTTTCCTTGCTTACAATGTGCGCCCAAGGCGTCTTTAAATAGATTTGAATCTAAAAATAAACTAATTGGTTAACTAATCATCTAACTACTTAACTAACTGATTGTTAAGTGCTTAAACTAACTCATATCTAACTGATTGCTCAACTGTCAGTTTACTAACTGATTGTTCAACTGAATGTTTAACTACTTGCATGACAAAAGGAGGAAGGTGGGAGAAATTATCTCCAATTAATATTGAATTTCTAACACTCCCCCTTAATTTCTACCACTTACAATTTTAGCATTTACAATGCCTAAATTTTGTCTCAAATAATCAAAGGTCTCTTTTGGTAATGCCTTTGTAAATATGTCTACTAATTGATCTTTAGATCTGCAAAAGTCCAAATGGATTTCTCCATTGTTCACTAACTCTCTGATAAAATGAAATCTTGTATCAATGTGCTTGCTCCTCTTGTGAAACACGTGATTTTTTGATAAAGCGATTGCTGATTTGTTATCACAGAATATTGGTGTTGACTCCTTCTGTGCTTGTAATAAATCTTTCAATATTCTTCTCATCCAAGTCGCTTGACATGCTGCTGATGTGGCTGCAACATACTCTGCTTCAGCTGATGAAAGTGTCACTATAGGTTGCTTTTTGGATGCCCATGTGACCACACCTGTGCCTATAAGAAATGCATATCCAGAAGTACTCTTTCTATCATCAACGCTACCTGCAAAATCACTGTCAGTAAAACCAATCAAACTAAAATCGTTAGTTGTGGAATATAAAATTCCATATTCTGTAGTTCCTGCCACACATCTTAATATCTTTTTTCCAACTTGCCAATGTGAGTCTTTTGGTGACTCCATGAATCTTGAGATTAAACTAACCCCATAACTGATATCTGGTCTAGTAGCTGTAAGCTACATCAAACTACCAACTAGCCTTTTGAATATTGTGGAATCAACATTAGACCCTTGGTCTTCTTTGCTAAGTTTAGTTCCTGTAGCAACTGGTGTAGGTGTTGGTTTACAATTTAGCATCTTAAATCTCCTTAACACATCTTTTGCATATTTAGTTTGACAGATAAATATTCCTTTCTTTGATTGTACAACTTCTATTCCCAAAAAATACTTCATTAATCCCAAATCTGTCATTTCAAACTCTTTCTTCATTGCTGATTTAAAAGTGTCTACAGACAAATTTTCAGTAAAAATCAAATCATCAACATATAAACACACAATCAAAATCTAACCTTCTTTGTTGATTTTTGTGTACAAAGTAGGCTCACTATCACTTCTGATGAATCTATTGTTTAACATATAAGAATCAATCCTACTATACCATGCTCTTGGTGCTTGCTTGAGACCATAAAGAGCCTTCTTCAATCTGTAAACTTTGTCTTCATGTCCTTGTACTTCATAACCTGTGGATTGTTTCACATATACTTCTTCATCTAGAAAACCATTCAAAAAAGGTTGATTTTACATCCATTTGATATACATACCAATTATTTTGAGCAGCAATTGATAAAACCATTCTTATAGTATCCAATCTAGCAACTGGTGCAAATGTTTCATTATAGTCAACTCCATGTTCTTGTGCAAAACCTTTTGCTACTAACCTTGCCTTGTGCTTTTCAACATTTCCATCTGCATCAAATTTAGTCTTATAAACCCATTTAACTCCAATACAATCATTACCTTCAGGTAGAGTAGTTAGATCCCATGTTTGATTCCTTTCAATAGCATTCATCTCTTCATCCATTGCTTTTAGCCAATGTTCCTCATTAACTGTTTCTTCATAATACATAGGGTCATGAGTGAAAAGAGCAAAATTTGAAACCAAATTTAATTTCTCTTCTTCTTGATTATAAATCTCACTCAAATTTCTCATTTTCTTACCTTTAATTTTTGATCTCAAAGTAGCAAGAATTAGATCTGAATCATCACTTACTTGTGAATTTGGAGTAGGGTGACATGCATGACTAGATGATTCACCTTGTTCAAACCTTCTAGGTGTTCTTATTGGTGTGCTTGTGCTTGCTTGTGGAGAGGATTGCCCACCTTGCAAATTTTGTTATTCTTCAAAAACTTCTTCATCCTATGGAATTTGTGCTCCAATTATGATGGTGCTACCATCCCATGCTTCTTCTTCCTTAAATTCAACATCCCTGCTAATAATCACTTGCTTTGAAATTGGGTTATACAGCTTATAAGCTTTTGACTCTTCACTATAGCCAATAAAAATGCATTTCTCACCTCTATCATCAAGTTTTTTTTCTCAATTTAGATGGTATAAGAGAATATACAACACAACCAAAAATTCTAAAATGATATACGCTATATTTCTTACCACTCCATGCTTCTTGTGGAACTTGATCTCTGACACTCTTTGTTGGGCTTCTGTTCAGAATATACACTGCACATGCTACTGCTTCTGCCCAATATTCATTTGACAAGTGTTTGGCTTTCAACATGCTTCTTGCCATCTCCATTATTGTTTTATTCTTTCTTTCTGCTACACCATTCTGCTGTGATGTGTACCTTGTAGTCAATTGCCTTTTGATTCCATGATACCTGTAAAAATCTTGAAATTGATTAGACATATATTCACCTCCTCTATCTGATCTGAGTACCTTGATATAATGGCCACTCTGCTTTTCAACCATTGCCTTGAATTCTTTAAACTTTCCAAAGGCTTCAGACTTATTTTTGAGAAAGTATATCCAAGTCTTTCTGCTAAAGTCATCAATGAAGGTTAGAAAATAAGTACTACCTCCAAATGATGTAGTCTGCATTGGTCCACATAAATCACTATGGACTAACTCCAATATTACCTTAGCTCTATATGAGCCTCCTACTGGAAAACTCTCTCTATGCTAGTTTGCCAGAATACAACTGTCACATGAACTTTCTGGCTTTTCTATTGGTGGTAAACCCTTCACCATATTTTTCTCCTGTAACAAATTTAAACCTCCAAAATGTAAATGTCCATACCTTAAGTGCCATAACCATGATTGGTTTAGCTGCATGGACTTGAAGTGGGCTTCCTCTTCTCCTTTGATGCACTAAATATGAAGAGGGAACATCTGATTCTTGGTCATCTCTACTTTTCCTATCAAACTGTCACTTAGAAACTTGTCCAAAATTGTACAAACATTATCCATAAAGGATACTCTATAACCTTTCTACACTAACTGTCCAATACTCAAAAGATTATGTTTTAGTCTAGGTACAAAATAAACATCAGGTATAAACTTTCTTTCACCATTCTTGGCCAAAACATTTATGACACCTTTACCCATGACATCTACTGTGATATCATTTTCTAATTTCACTTTTGATTTTACAGAATCATCAAGACTAGCAAAAAATTCTTTATTTCCTGTCATATGATTACTACATCCACTATCTAAGAACCAAATATTTTTAGCCTTTTCTTGAGTAACATTACAAGTAAGAAACATGCTTCCAAGATTAGAATTAGATTCACTTGGATTAGAATTAGATTCACTTGTGTAATTAGCATTCTACTTGTACACATATCCTTGTTTACTTCTGTAGTCACTTGCATAATGACCATATTTCTTGCAGTAATAACATTGAACATTAGATTTAACAAACCTTTGTGAACCTTGTTGTGAGTGGTTGTTGCCACGTCCTCTATTGTTATAGTTTTGATTACTGTTCTCACCTTCATCTGAATTATTCCTTCCATATCTGCCTCTGCCTCTTCCTCTGAAGCTTGACCTGGCTCTTCCTCTTCCTCTGCCAACTGATACCTGTGACTTGAAGGCATTCTCAAGAGAAGTGTTGTTCCTATTCATTCTGGATTCATGTGTTAACAAATAACCCATTAATTCATCTATAGATAATTGTTCCAAATCCTTCATTTCCTTAATAGCTACAACTATAGCATCAAATTAACTAGGTAAACACCTGAGTACCTTTTCTATAATCTTTTGATCTGTGATAGATTCTCCATTAGATCTAATTTGATTCACTATATTCAAAACTTGACTCATAAATTGGTTTATAGATTCTGATTCATTCATTTGCAAATTTTCAAAGCTTCTTCTAAGGGATTGCAATTTAGCAATTTTTACCTTTGTATTACCTCTATAGGTAGTCTCCAAGATTTTCCATGCCTCTCTGGATCTTGTTGCTATTGCTACTCTAGAAAAAATGATTCATCCAATCCCTGTTGGATTATAAATAAAGCTTTTGCATCTTTCTTTCTGTTCTCCTTAAGCTGGTCCTTTTGTGCTTGATTTAATGCCAGATGGGTTGCCTCATCCTGTGGTTCTACAAAACCACTTTCTACCAAATCCCATACATCTTATAAGCAAAATAAAGTTCTCATCTTAATTGCCCAAAAATCGTAATTCTTACCATCAAAAATGGGAATTTGAGGCTGTGAAATACTATTGTTTGCTACCATTTCTCACACTGGAATGGCTATCTGGTCGTTGTTTCTGACACATAGTCACTGACGATGGTAAAACTACCGCGGTCTATCACTAATACTACCGACATCGATAAAACTGCCGATGGCAGTAAAAAATACTACCAATGTCAGTAAAACTACCGATGGTGGTAACAAATACTGTCAACATCGGTAAAACTATTGATAGTGGTAACTAATACTACCGATGTCGGTCTAGGAGTCGACCGATGTCAGTCTCTGAACTCCCTGCTGGCTCTTCCTTCACTCTCTGACTGCGGCTGTTGCACGCTTCTACAATCTCCACTTCTCCTTGTGCTTCTGCTACACAAATCCTAACCAGGCTCTGATACCAATTTGTTAGAATAAAGAGAGCATGTAAAAAATAAGAACTCAAACAAATAAATAAGAAATAACATAATTGCTACTACAAATTCTTGAAGAAAAGAGATTTTATTGATCTTCAAATTTTCCTTGCTTACAATGTGCACCCAAGGCGTCTTTAAATAGATTTGAATCCAAAAATAAACTAATTGATTAACTAATCATCTAACTACTTAACTAAGTGATTGTTAAGTGCTTAAACTAACTCATATCTAACTGATTGCTCAACTGTCAATTTACTAACTGATTGTTTAACTGCTTGCATGACAAAAGGAGGGAGGTGGGAGAAATTATCTCTAATTAATATTGAATTTCTAATAGACATGGCATTTATTTATAAACATTACAAATATATCTAATCAAATTTGAAACATTAAAATCAAATATGCTAATAAATAGCATGATATAGGTCATGAGGAATATCTGAAGTTATATGAATATCAAGAAAATCCTCGCAACCATATAATATAGGACAGGTACAGACAACACGCCAAAGCAAACTGAGAAAACTTGGGGTGGATAGAGACCACCTGGATCCATTTGGGCATTCCTGGAAGAGACTTTGTGTCATTCACATAAATGTGAGTCCAGACCTATTTAATGGAAAATATGTAGAAATAGATTCGATGACCCTGTTTATCAGTGCTAAGGCTCTTAAAACTCACCCCCTTTTCTGAAATTATGTGGAACTCTGTGAAACTTATCTCCTTTGTCAAAACCTTGATAGGGCAGCAACATCTAAAAATTAAAAAAAAAAGTGAAAAATGTATTTCAGGGCATGTGTTATCCTTAGCTTGATTCTTGTCAAGTTTCTAGAATATTGTACAATTTTGAAAAAGACATAATTATAAAATGTTAAGCCAAACATTCAAGTGATGCAATGCCTACTCTATACAATTTTTCATGCTAAAATGAATGCTTGATGGAATAATAAATGTTTTGTTCTTTGTTTAAATTACTTAATTTGGCACATTCACCGCTTGTATGCATGGCATTGATTGCCTTGATGTCTTAGAAATAGATATATGTATTTATTGACTTCTCAAATTTAAACTAAGACCCTATTTATGCATTATTTAACACCTAGAAGATAAAAATAATGACAAATCATGACCAAATAAATGGTTTCACTTAGACATATCCAAAAAAAGTGAATTCCCAAAATCCATACTCTGTACATTTTTTGGATCCCAAAAATATGCATTGTATGACCACGGGGATACACATAAAGAGCACAAAGGAAGAAAGAGGTGATTGCGAGAGAAAAGGGATTATGTGCAACAGATACATCTATAAACATCAACAAACATGTCAATAAGAGTATAATATTGCCCAATAAGTAATAAATACATACGTACCCTACAATAAAGTAGTTTTAAAACTAATAACTTGCCTTGAAACAAAATTATGTATCTACATAATGTCCCACTTTGATGTATGTATGCATACATATCAAGACAAACAAAACAACGGGGTGATTTTTTTTCCCCCACTTATGATACTCTCACAACAACTTTAATTTACCTTAAAAACTTACGAAGGACATTTACTTATAGACAAGTCATCATTCAATCAATAATATTTTGAAATAGAGGGGGAATGTTTTTGAATTTATTTTCAAACCTGATATTTTTACAAGGAACCATATATTTTTGAAAAGAACTACAAGGTCTTGGCTAGAAACTAAATGATTCTAGTAGGAAACCCTATAGTCATGGGAAAAAATAATATGATTCTAGGAAGAATGAAAATTTCTTAATTTTGTAAAATAAAATATCTACTATTGCAACAAAACTATTAACAACATGACTGATTTTATCTTGATTTATTATGATGAAAGCCTAATACATCTCTAGGAGTTCTATCATGAATGAGCACCATAAACCATATAGGCACTTAGGCTAGAGGATGCAAACTAGGAGCATCTAGATACATTTGTCTTAGGCCATGTTGTACATCTAGCCATGATGTAATATGACATGTTTTTCTCTCGCTACATTGGAAAAGTGGTTGAATAGTCATACATGTACCCTCTAGTTATCAAATATAAATATGACCTTGACCCTAAAGGGTGTCTAGAGTATAGTATGGCTATCATTGTGGGGGGAGTATGAGACATCAAATGATATACACATGGAAAAACAAACAATTATACCCTAGGCACTTATTGAAAAGAAAACATAGGACCAAAGGAAACATGCACAAAGCACTTAGAGGAAAGCATGAAATCTATTCTAATATATACAATATTTCAATTTAAAAGCAACTCCCTCCTAGGTCAAATGGGAAATTTTAGTATCATTCACTTATAACAGACCAAGATGAAAAATACCTTGCTTTGTAGGTACTAGAATAATACTATATTTATACAAGGATTTATATAGGTTCAACTATGGGGCATGGGATGGTGGACTAGTAGCTAAGACACTCCTACATATTTAGGGATAACAACCTATCCCTTACCCTAGAAGATAGGTAGTAATGATATGTAGGAAGAAATATCACATTGGAACCCAAGAGATAAAGGGAGGAGACTACCATGCATTGGAGGAGGGTGATAGATTCCATCCAATAGAGAAACATCACCTAGTATCCATCTAGGATGGAATAAGGATGTCGTAAAGGATGCAACAAATAAGGGTGAGTTGATGGTGCTAGAAATGATTTTAAGATATCAATAAGAGGTTCTAGTATGGGAGGGTACAAAGTAAATTTGGAATACTATATGAGGTGAACAAATCCATTTTTATTATTAGGATTATAAAATTATGCCCCTAGAGCAATGATGAGTAGGATCCATCTCACATCACAGATCTCTAGATCATATCAATGATTAGGAGGAACACATAGAGCATATAAACCAAGGAGTCAACGATGTAGAAGTTATTGAGGGGAAGTGGAATGGTGGTTTATGTGTTATACCACACCCCTATTTACACCAAGGTAGGAGGGACAAGAGTCCAAATAAAAATCCATAGGTGGAGGGAGGACAAAAGGGAGAGGAAGTAAAGGACTATTCACTAATAATTTCCCAAATTTGAGTTAGTAAGGACACCAAGTGGCAAAATTAGGTCCAAGTATCAAAATCAAATTTTCTTCATTTCTTATATTTAACTAATGTGTAACATCCCCCTTCCCAAGAACTGGAAAATCATACCATAATTTTTTGATTATCTTCATTCAACTTGATAAGATAAGACTACTAACTAATTATAAACTTATAACTTAAATGAATTACTACCTCGATTAATTTGAACTTCACTATTAAATAATGTTAATCTATCAATATTTATAATGTTCACACAATATTATCAATAATTCCAATATCTAATAAATTATGGGATTAATCATGATAACACACTCACACACCCATCCCCTGCCCAACCCCATAATCTAATAGATTATGGGATTAATCATGATAACACAACACCCGCCCCGTGCCTACCCTCCCCCCCCCCACTCCTACCGCCCCACACACATTTCATGACCAAAAAAATGTATCATTATCATGTACATAAAAAAACATTATTGATTATGATTTAAAGGGAAAAAAATAATATGAAAGACAATGCATACTAACTTGACTTTATTTATTTTAGGGAAGGGAAACCCTATAGCTACAATGCATACTAACTTGACTTGATTTATTTTAGGGAAGGGAAACCCTATAACTAGAGGAAAACCTACTTTTCCAAATAGGTTATATACACTTTTCTTCAATATTAAACAAAATCCTTTCCATTAATTCATGCTATTTTGATTTGATCTTTTAACTTGTTATGGCTTTGTGCTTTGATTTATTTCATTTGTAACTCCAAAGGGTTTCATGCTCCAGATTCCATGAGATCATGGCAATTGGCACCCTCTTACTCATCTATGATCTTTGGTGATTAATCAAGCCTTTATTTTATTTATGTCACCAAGATCAAGCTAAGTGCCATTATCCATCCCTTACATAGTTATTTTGTAGTTCTTTAAATTATAAAATATTTTGATTTTATGGAGCAATGAGAGCCATCCACATGTCATCAACTTGTGAACCCAAAGTTCAAATCATAAGAGTACAAGTTATAGAATAATCCAAGTAAGTAGATTAGTGAGAGCTATCCACGTGTGATCATCCTGTGAACCCAGAGTTCAAAGAATAAAAGTACAAGTTATGAAATAATCTAGGCAAATAAAACAATGGGTTCCATATGCATGCCATCATCCCATGAACTTAGAGCCCAATCATAAAAATATAAGTTATATAATCATCATCCCATTAACTTAGATTTAAATAAAATGATGTCAATAAATTTACATTATAAGCTCACCTAATTGATTAGATCCTTGAGATCTCACCAAGTGTTATTATCATGGGATCCCATGGCCAAAATAAATGAAGTATAAATATCTAGAGTTGAGTCACTAGTGGATGATCGATATGCAATCATGTGTCCCTGAGCCAAGAAAATATTTATAAGTAAATGAATACCAACCCCAAGAGTATATAAAAAGGACATGCATTATACTAATATGATAAGGCACTTAGGATTAGCATAAAGTATCCACATTATAATAACACATGTTAAAGTAGGGATTATAAAATAAAAATTCAAATAAGAAAAAGTAGATGGGGGAATGGAGTGAAATTCATTATTACCATTAATTCACATGAATTGGCAACTTAATCCACTCAATCCATAAATCAGATGAATCTAAAGAAATATATTTCGTGGAAAAATAAGATTAAATCACATTGACTTCTAGCTAACTTGTGCACAGTGCAAGTTCAAGTTTCATAGCGACTTAGAGACTTTAAACTTTCAAAAAACACATAATCACTACAAAATTTCAATGTCTTCCTCACCTCACATTCCTCCTCCTCCTTTAGTCTATTAAATTATAGGGACAACTAAATACACACACATAATGTTCAATTTAGTAAAACTACACCACAAGTTCAAGCATTATTCAGCTATTTAGGATGAAGTGGAATCCACAAAACCATACACGGTAGAAGACCCATTATTTCTCTTCACTCATAGATACAAGGATGAACTCCTAGAAATCAAAGTAGTAGGCCTACATAATACTATGGTAAAACTAGAGGTAATGTTTTTCATTGACTTTCTCTTTGATTTATTAACAAATAGGAAAATTACTAAAAAAATCTTACACTATAGGCTCAATACCACCCTCGTGGCTTACATTAGTGGCAATGCCTTTGATAAGTATTATAATATTCCTTTCCCTAGATCACTTATGGATAGACCATGGTTAATTCATGGCTTCTTGTAAATTTAATCCCTAATAAATTGTAACAGTGGGCTGAGAACCCAAGATATTTCATAATTAAAGGCCTAGTTTCCTCCATCCCTATAACATCCTTTAAACTAGGCATAAGAATTTCCATGGCTCTACTAAACCAACTATATGATTTTCCTAGAATTTTTACATATAGGATGTATGGGTCCCTCTACTAGAGCTTATTTTGAGCTCAAACAAAATCATTACCTTGGGTGAGATTATGAGTTTCAACATGATATATCTATTAGGTGTGGAGCTTGATTGTCTTCCAAGATCAGAGGTTAAAATTATATATCCTTTAAACTAGGCATAAGAATTTCCATGGCTCTACTAAACCAACTATATGATTTTCCTAGAATTTTTACATATAGGATGTATGGGTCCCACTACTAGAGCTTATTTTGAGCTCAAACAAAATCATTACCTTGGGTGAGACTATGAGTTTCAACATGATATATCTATTAGGTGTGGAGCTTGATTGTCTTCCAAGATCAGAGGTTAAAATTATGATGTTATTTTAGTTAGGTTTGGATCCCATTCTTTTAATCCCTCATGGCACAAGAGTTTGTAAAGGGGGGAACCCCACTTTTGGGGTTTGGGGGCCATGCACCCTAGAGAATTCTTCTATTAAAATTGCCTTATTAAATTGTAATTTCGTAGTCAATTTGGACCATTGATTAAATGTTTCTAGATCTGATGATAGAGGTTATGTTTAGGTGTTTTTCAGCCTAAAATGTATTGATATATGGTTGATATGGATTATTGTGATTTTTTTTTAATGAAATATTATACACAGAGAGGAGACGAAAAAGGTAGAGAGGTGTAACAAGGTTTGTTACACGATTTTGTTTCTCCTTTATATTACTAGAAATAATATAATAGACAAGTTTGTTAGATGTATCCCATCTTGGGTGAACCACATTAAATATGGTGTCTCCTTTTATGTGCATATTTATGTTTATTTTCAAAATGTTTGATTAATTCATTTCATAGTTTCTCTTGTATGTGATTTGGGGATATATCTGGGTTTTAATTTATCCTAACAAGTGGTATCAGAGAAAAGGCTTTTTGTATAATTTTAAATCATAGGAAGAAAAGGGTTTGACCTCAAGTGGGAGCTATGATGGATGAAAATAAATCTAAGGTGGAGAAGTTTAATGGATAGGACTTTGGATTGTGGAAAATGTAGATGGAGGATTACCTTTACTAGAAGGACCCCTATTTGTTGTTGGGAGGGCATGCCAAGAAGTCATCAACAATGTCAAATGAACATTGATAACTATTGGATCAAAAATCCCTTGGAACCATATGGTTATGCCTTGCATCTTTTGTAGCATTCAACATATCACAAGAAAATGCAATAGGTCTTATGAGTGCCTTAGGCAAGTCATATGAAAAACCCTCTACCTCAAATAAAATATTTTTGATGAGAAAATTCTTTAATATTAAAATGTCTAAAAATGGTTCAATCCCAGATCATTTAAATGAGTTTAACACGATTAATAGTCAGTTACATTCCATAAATATTGACTTTGATGATGAAGTTAGGGCTTTTCTTATTCTTTATTCCTTGCCTAAAAGATAGAATAGCTTGGTAATGATAGTAAACAACTTTGTGTCTAGCAATGCCAAACTAAAGTTGAAGATGTGGTGGGCGTTATCTTAATGGAGGAAATGTGAAGGAAAAGCATAGGTGAAACTTTCATATCTAGAAATGCATTAACAGTGAAGAATAGAGGAAGGAAGAATAATAGAGGAAGAGGAAACCATGGAAAATCAAAAAGGGGTGCAAGATCTAAGTCAAGAGGCAAGATGGAATTTTGGATCTGTGGCAAGCCAGGATGCACAAAGAAAAAATATTGGTTTTGAAAGGAAAAATTGAGTAAGGAAAAACAAGAAGGTAATAGAGAATCAAATGTAGTAGGTGATGTATTAAATGATGCTCTAATATTTTTTTTGGATAATATTGTTGAATCTTGAGTTTTAGATTTAGGTGATATTTTTAATGTTACCCCTTATAGACATTATTTTATAGATTATATTCAAGTTAATTATGGTAATGTTTACCTTGGTGATGATGAACCCTATAACATTGTTGAAAAAGGAAGTGTTCAGGTTAAATTACATAATGGAAACACTTGGGTGCTAAAGGATGTCAGGTTTGTTCCAAGCTTGAGGAGAAATATGATCTCTCCAAGTCAGTTGAGTAGTGAGGGTTGTATGGTCACATTTATAGCTGAATCATGGAAGGTTACAAAGGGTTTTTTGGTGGTTTAAAAAGGTAAGAAAGTAGGCACTTTATATTTGTCTACATATAATACTTATTCATCTTGTGTTATAGTTGCTATAGGTAAAGATGCAGCTTTATGGCATTAAAGACTTGACCCTATGAGTGAAAAGGGAATGAAGACCCTACATGCAAAGGATAAACTACCAGGTCTAAAAGAATTAGATTTGGACTTTTTTGAGCACTATGTATATGGGAAATAAAAATGTGTGAGGTTTCTCAGGGTTGGACCAACCAAGAAGGAGCGAAGTTAGAGCTTGTGCATACAGATGTATGGGGATCAACTTAGGCATCTTCACTTGGTGGTTCATATTATTATGTTACTTTTATTGATGATGAAACTAGGAAGGTTTGGGTATACTGTATAAAAAGGAAGTCTGATTTTTTTGATACATTCAAGAAATAGAAAGCTTTAGTTGAAAATCAAAAAGGTTTAAAACTAAAATGTGTCAGATCAAATAATGGAGGTGAGTATTGTAGTAATGCTTTTAAAAATTATTGTTCAGTAAGTGGAATTCATAGATAGAAAAAAGTTCCAAGAACACCATAATAGAATGGTGTGTCAAAAAGAATGAACATGACTATTATGGAGAGTGTCAGATGCATGAGATTGCATACATGGTTGCCTTTATAGTTTTGGGTAGATGTTGTAACTACAACAATTTATATAATAAATAGAGGACCTTCAAAGGCTTTGGATGGTGGAATACCAAAGGAGGCATGGACTGGAAAGAAGGTAGATTATTCTTTTTTAATAGTTTTTGGTTATGAGGCATTTTATTATATTGACAGAGATAATAAGAATAAGTTATAATCTAAGTCTTAGAAATGTGCATTTATTGGTTATGAAACTGATGACTTTGGATCCCAATTGTGGAATTTGGAAGATAAGAAAATAATCAAGAGTAGAGATGTTTTGTTCCATGAAAAAATCATGTATAGGGACCAATTGTAGGAAAAAATGCAAGAAAAATCCAAAAAGGAATATATAGTATTAGAAGACATTACAAAAAAACATGTCCCAAAGGTTCTTGATCAAAATGTACAACAGGAACAAGTACCTCAAACCCTTATTAGAAGATCTACAAGAGTAAGTAGACCACTTGATCATTTTTCTCTTTATTCATATTATTTATTACTTACTGATGGTGATGAGCTAGAAAGCTATGAATAAGTAGTGCAAATTGATGCCAAGGATAAGTGGGAGCAAGCTATGGATGAATAGTATGATGTTATAATGTAAAACCAGAGATGGGATTTGGTGGAGCTTCTCAAAAGAAAGAAGGCATTGTAGAATAAGTGGGTATATAGGATAAAGGAGGAGAATGGAAGTAAAAAGAAACAAGGCTAGAATGGTGGTTAAAGGTTTTTCACAAATGAAAGGTATATATTTTGATGAAATATTTTCTCTAGTTGTTAAAATGACTTCAATTAGAACTATTTTGAGCTTAGTAGATATTGAAGATTTACACTTAGAATAGTTAGATGTAAATATTACTTTCCTTCATGGGGATTTGAAGGAGGAAATATACATGGATCAGCCACAAGATTATGAAGTTAATAGTAAGGAGAATTTGGTGTACAAAGTCAAGAAGAGCTTATATGACCTAAAACAAGCTCCAAGATAATGGTACATTAAGTTTGATAGTTTTACGATGGAATAGGGTTATTCTAGATGTCATTCAAACCATTGTGTATATTTTAAAATATTTGAAAATAATAGCTATATTATTTTAATTTTATATGTAGATGATATGCTTGTAACTGGTTCTAACATGCACAATATTAATATACTCAAGAAATAATTAAGTGAATTATTTTCTATAAAGGATCTAGGTGAAACTAAATAGATCCTTGGTATGAGGATAACTAGAGATAAAAAAAATATAAATCTTGAATTATCATAGGGAGAGTACATCAGAAAAGTGTTAGAAAGATTTAATATGTAGGATGCAAAATTAGTTGGGACACCTTTGGCTACACACTTTAAATTAACAAAGGAACAATGTCTTAAAACATAAGAAGAAAAGAACTTGATGTCTAAAATGTCATACTCATCAACAGTTAGTAGTTTAATGTATGCAATGGTGTGTATGAGGATGGACATTGCACATGCAGTGGGAGTGGTAATTAGATTCATGAGTGATCTAGGAAAGGAACATTGGAAGGCAGTAAAATGGATCCTTCATTATTTAAGAGTGACCATAGATACAATGTTAAGTTATGGTAGATCAAATGTGACATTACATGGATATGTTGACTTAGATATGGTATGTGAATTGGATGGTATAAGAAGCACTATAGGGTGTGTGTTTATAATAGGTGGTACAATAGTTATTTGGGTATCATGATTACAGAAGGTTGTTGCACTTTCAACCATAGAGGTTGAGTATGTTACTACTACAAAAGCAAAAAAGGAAATAATTTGGTTACAAAGATTGATGGAAGAATTGAGACATAATCAAGAAAGATGTACACTATATAGTGACAGTCAGATTGTAATCCATCTAGAAAAAAGCTTAGTTTTTCACTCTAGGATAAAACACATTTAGTTGTGGTATCATTTCATTCATTTAGTGATTGAGGAAGAGAAAATAAAATTAGAGAAGATATATCCCAGTGAAAATCTCGTGGATATGATGACCAAGGTAGTTAGAAGAGATAAGTTGAGGATTTGTTCATATTCATCTAGTCTTCATAGATGATAATTAAATTAATGAACTTGTCTAGGTCCAGATAGTATAGTGGATGTAGTAGTGGTGGAGTTGTTGCAATCAGTCTCCAAGTGGGAGATTGTTAGGTGTGGAGCCTAATTATCTTCCAGAATCAGAGGTTAAAATTTTGATGTTATTTTAGCTAGGTTTGGATCCTATTATTTTAATCCCTCATGTTATGGGGTGTTGAAAGGGGGGAAACCCCCTTGCAAGGTTTGGGGGCCGCACACCATGGAGAATTTTTTTTATTAATATTGCCTTGTTAAATTATAATTTTGTAGTAAATCTAGGACATTGATTAAAGGTTTCCAGATCTGATGGTAGAGGTTATGTTTAGGTGTTTTTCACCCTAAAATGTATTGATATATGGTTTAGATGGACTATTGTGATATTTTTTAATGAAATATTGTACATGAAGAGGAGGCAAAAAAGGTAGAGAGGTGTAATAGGGTTTGTTACATTATTTTGTTTCTCCCTTGTATTACTAGAAATAATATACTGGACAAGTTTGGTGGATGTAGCCCATCTTGCATGAACCATGTTAAATCTGGTGTCTCATGTTATGTGCATGTTTACATTTATTTTTAGAATGTTTGATTAATTTATTTCATAGTTTTTCTTGTATAAAATTTGGGGATATTTTTGGGTTTTGATTTATCCTAGCAATATCACATCAATAATCTAGGCAAGTTTCCTAACATAAATTTATACATGATGTCATACTTATTGGATGCCATAACTACCACAATTCACCCATGCTTATCAAAACCACTATAACCTTCCACAGTGTACCCCAAAAATATAATTTGTGATGAGTTTAACATCCTCCATGTATAAAGGGTTAGAAATTAGATTAAGAAGATAACAAATATATTCTACCCATCATTTATCAGGGCATCTATGGTGATATGCCCAAGTTATTAGACCATATGAATAAAACTCCCAATAAAATAAGTGATTGTTGGTATTATCTAGAGTGCACCATAATTATGATAGAGGGTACCATAATACAACATTTATATTGGCCACATCTTGTTCCAAACAAGGTGGTAGAACAAGAAATTGTTTCACAATTGGTATATAGCGTAGATTTTCAATTGAGGGGTGATAGAAAATGATCCCTACACCCAAGTCCCCTCAACATTATCTATATACAATTTATGATATGGGAGCACCTTATTTTTATGGGTAAACCCAGGACACACTACAACCTAAAGATGGAACCTTTTAGGCATTAGGACTGTAGACACCTAAAATGTGTCGACTCTCCCTTGGTCCTCTCTTTAACCCTTACACATCTTATTAATTTAAAATACATTACTTATTTTAAATTAATGACATCACCCTCGACACCTCACCTTGGACATCTCACCCTTAGACCTTTTCTCACCCCATGACTCACCTAAGACCTATTCTTACTCCTCCCTAACGTCCTAACTAACTCTCGTGCATATTTAGCCCGACCTTTGATCATTCTCCAATGGATGATGCACTTGGTGGATGGAGAACAGGCTATTAAGCCCTTTTACCAGTTCTCTACCTGCTGACGTCGATCAACTATCAGCTGATGCCGGTGGGATCGTCGATGTCAATTACATAAACTGATGTCTAACGCAGAGTTAAGGCCCTTTAACAGTTATCAATCATTTCTGGGACTCTCTCTGGAATCAACTTCTCTTTAGCTTAGATCTGGCTCTCTCTCACTCTCTCTCAGACTTTGAGACATGACCAAGCATCAAACTTCAACTAATGCTCCCTTGGCCATAGAGACTCTACACCAGTCGCTCCAGATTGGACTAAAGCATTGCACGAGGACCTGGACATCAGCTGTAATAGGCACAAGCATTCAACACCTTGGTTCTTCATCTCACCAGAGCTAAGTATTTCTTCTGCCCTTTCATTTCAGTGTTTAGAATATAGTAGTAATTAATGACTATTTACTATTTCTAAATACAATCAACCAGACCCGACGCGACTGTCTTTTTAGAGAGGCTGAAAATCCATCTTCTTAACCATACCCTTTTTGACAACCTACCCTCCATCTTTGTCCCTCTTAAGATCTTATTGACTATCTTGCAACCCTACATAGACCCAAACTCCTTCCATACCCCTCTATCGACCACAGACACATTCTAAAACTCGTCTAAATCCTGTCTAAGGCCATTGTCCTGACCGACATCGACCATAACCCCAACTGACATTGGTAACATAATCGATGTTGGCATATTGACCAACCGATGCTGGCAAGACTACTGACATCGGCGACTATGGCAGACCGACTGCAAAGAAATAGGTATGCATTATCTAATTTCCTCTTTGTTATTCATTTGTCATTTCTTTATTTCTGACACTTTTACTTATAAACAGTGGACTGTCATCCCTCAAGGAAGTCTTTGCACTTCTGGGATTGAGCATATCGCTTGGCAGTTTACCATATATCTATCTAACATTTTTTTGTTTAAGTCTTTCTTATCTACAAGTGTCATCCTCCACAGCCAAAGAGGAGCTCCTACAACGTCTGGATACGGTGCACAACTTCATCCAAGTATCATCTAACCCCTAACCATTTATCTTTAGTTTCTTATTTCTTTTGAATGTAAAAAGCAAAAAAAAGAGTAGAAACATTCTGGCACACCTGGTGGGACCCTAGAATTTCCTTGGGTTCATCATTCTTTTTTCTTCTAAAAGGCAATCATTCATATAGCTGTATTAGGGAAATTTTATCTCCTTGCAACCTTCTTCTTTCGAAAAGAAACCATCAACACAAGTTAAAAAGAACATCTTTCTTTTTCTTCTTATCACCTTTTTCTTTCTGCATCTTGAGTAGTGAAATTCATGCTCTTAAACCTTTTCCCACTTGTCTACATCTGAACAAACATTTCAATTTGGGTTAAAAATTAAATGCATTTCACTCCTGCTTGAATGCATATTTAGCTCATCTAGTAATTAAAACACATTATGAATAAATCGTAGTGCACATATGTTATACAACCTGACCACATCACACAATCAAACATATAACATACCTGAGACAAGGCCCGACTAGGATTTCACCACCTAGCAGATACCTTACCCTTCCCGGCGATCCTACTTAGACTTCACAACCAAGAGGAGGACCCACTCTGTTCTCTGGCAGAGTATAAACTCTAGGGGAAGTATATATTGGCTAAGCGACCCAGCTTGGCTCTGGGCTCGTGAAGTGAGGGGAGTAAGCTCCTAGCACTAGGCCACGTACGGAACCTAATACAGATTTTGAGCACCAAAACTTAACCTGAAACCAACCTTAGACTACCTCTTTTAGGATCCATTCTAAAAAGCCCACTTCCAAACATATTCTTCTAAGGCATAAGCCACCAAGACTCTAAACATTATTCTTAGTAACTTGACGATTAGAGGTTGCTTACTGTCATCTACTTTTCTATTTTCATCTAATTGTTTGAGCTAGTGAGGACACATTATTCTGAGGTCCAAAAACAACCCAAAAATTTTCTTTTCTTCCAAAAACTTTTAGTTTTCTGAGTTTTTGGAAACACACAGACACCGACATTAGTTTTTAAACCAACATCGACAACTTTTACTCACCGACATCAGTTTTTCCACCGACGTCGGCACCCTATCTTCACCGACATCAGTTTTTAAATCGACGTCGGTCACTGCCAATAAACTTTTTCCAAAACAACAAGCTTACAACCTGACTTTCTTGCTATAAAACACCCCTTCTAGTTTTCTGAAACTGAAATATACAGTTTCTAAAACCTAGACACCTTTCACCTTGGATGGATTTGACATGTAGTCAAACCAAATCCTTTATTGACCAAACCACTTCCACCTTTGCCTTTCATATCAAGTCCCCAAATGGAGCATACTTCAAACATTGAACATACTCCTGTCTAGCGTAACCCCGACCAACATCTAATTGTTCTCGAAGGGGATCAAAATTTTGAGAGATTCCTTGACCATAATGTCAAGGCTCTCCAACACTATCTCACGAGAATCCAAACGTGAGACCCTTCAGGTAATCCCATTTATGGGATGCCAACTTCCTTGGTTGAAGCGGCAATGGTCTCAATAGCCTCCGCTACCCAACCCATAATAACTCAAGCTATTACCTTGACCATTAACCCGACCATGACCAATGTCCACGATTGGGCCTCCACTTCCATTTTTGGACCTACCTCCATCAGGGTTTTTGTACCCCCTCAACCACAGACAATTCAATCAAGTTCGACACCTTTTCAAAAATTGGTTGTCTCTAGCCCACACACTCTTATGCCCACAAATATAAGAGTGACCACCTCCCCTTTAACCAGTGTCACCAATATTCAATTACCTTTGGTGGTACCTAGTCAAGTTGTGCCCTCTATCTTCATGGCACAAGCCCCCTTGACCTCAAACTCAGTCCCTATGATGAACTACCAATATGTTGCACCTATGCAAGCACAACCAAGTACATCATATGCCCCTCCTAAGGCCTTCCAGGTACCTTACAACCTGGGGGGTGCTCCACCTGTCAATCCGTCAGTAGATCTAATCAAGATGTTGATGGATAAGATGTCTAACCTTGAGACATCCATTTCTGGTTCAAGCAATGTTCTTTCATACGAACAAATATGCAATGAACCCATTCACCCTTCGATGCCTATTCGACCATATCCTAACCAGTGGGAACTCACCAAATTTACTCGATTTCAGAGTAAAGAGGACCCATAACAACATCTACGAGTGTTTAGACACGCTTGTTACCTTATAGCACACGATGATGCGTTATTACTTCGCACATTCCCCATGTCACTTTTGGGGGCTGCCCTTGACTAGTATAGCTCCATTACCAGTCATTCTCTTTTTTCTTTCACTCAACTCACTTAATTATTCCTTGACCACTTTTCAATTAACATCACCAAAAAGGTCTCCATTACAGACCTATATTCTATTAAACAATTTGATGATGAATCAATAGCTAACTTTGTTTCCCATTAGAGAGGTTTGATTAACCAACTCTCCTTTTCTTTACCTCAACTTGAGGTCATTGAGCTCTTTTCATGAGTATGTGCCAAGCACATCTCATCTACTTTGTGGGTTCAAACATTCTGCACATTTGACAAAGCTTTCACCATGGCTTGAAAGCTTGAACTCCGCACGATCGAAGAAAATAAGGTCAAATTGCATAGCAATGCAAAATCCAATGACCCTTCTTCGTCGAAACCTTCTTCTTCCAGTTCCAAGTCCAAAGGATCAGCAAATGCTGTGGTCCTTAGACCATCATCTTCAACCACAACTAACCAGTCTCAACCTTCAACATCAGAATACATCACAAGACAATTCCAACAACGATATGTACAGCGTCAATACACTCCAATAGGAGAGTCATACGCTTTTGTGTTGGATAAACTCATCAAGCAGGGAGTCCTCAATCTCCCTCAAATTTGACCACCTCAATTTGACCCCTCAAAAGCCATCCCTACATGGTATAGGGAAAATGACTTCTGTCACTACCACTGTGTCAAAGGTCATGACATAAATAACTGCAAAACCTTCAAAAATATTATTCAGGACATGTTGGATAAGGGGGATCTTGTTTTGGATAACCCAAATGCGTCAGCTAACCAAAACATGGATGTCTTTAGACAACCATTCCCTAACCAGCCCCCCAGTCAGCATAACATTCAGACCATAGTCGATGACCTTCAAGAGCATAATATAGGCACGGTCGACATGGTTTCTAACCAACCTCTCCCACAGTCTGAAGAGGTTAATCAACCTATTTATCCACCATAGGTAGAAGAGCCTTCTTCTCTTATTTTTCCACCATAGGTAGAATAACTCTCTTCTCTTATTTGTCCACCACAATTAGAAGAACTCTCTTCTCCTATTTGTCTACCACAGGTAGAAGAGCCTTCTTCTCCTATTTGTCCTCTATCCAACCCCCTTTCACATGTGGGAGAGTCTACTTTTACCTCTCCCATATTGGAGGATGATTTGATGGCACCAACGCTGGCTACCTCGCCCTCATCCTTCTTATCATCATTAGGGGATCATACTTTCCTCGCTATTCGACTACACACAGAAGCCATGACCATCCCATGCCTCTCAAACCTCACTCACCCACAAGTGAAGGTAGACTTGAACCTTGCCCCATGCAATAGTATTCCTCACACCAAATTAAAGAAGGCTACTAAACCACGCTGGAGAACTTCTCTCCCACCATCACCATTACCCTCAATTTTGGGTCCACATCCTTCCACTTTTAAAGGAGTGCTCCCTAATCCATCACCTCTCAACAAAAAAGTGCCATCTACATGTGTGGCCATGCCACCAACCATAAACATGATACGACAAACTCCCCAAACAACTTCTAAAAAGAAGTTGTCAACCCTACTACAACAAAAAGCACAAAGCCATTAAGGAGATCCTATGCTTCGATGTTATGCCAATTGTTGTAGTCGTCTAGCATCACTCTTCCACCTATTAAACCATATCAACCTCTTGAATCAAAACCATCTTGGTTCAATGACACTAAAATCTATTGGTATCATCGCACATCTGGGCATGATACTGAGTGTTGTTGTGCCCTTAAGGCTACCATTCACTGACACTTGAAAAAGAACACCCCTCACATTGAGGCTTCTTCTGACCATTCTTTTGACAAAAATTTGACACCATCCCATGCCTCCCAAACCTCTTCACCTAAATTAGGATCCCCATACAAGACTATGGTCCCTTTACCACCTTCCACTCCTTTATTTGAAATCAACACTGTTAATGTGGCCACTAGGCCCCAAACTGTGAAGAATAAAGGAAAAGACCAAACTTCTACACCTTTGACATATCCATTATTTGTCAAGACCTCTCAACCAACATAACCCAAGATTTCTATCTTAGACATGTCTCGACCAACATCACTGGGGGAAACTCGTCCTAACCGCTCTAGTCCACATGAGGTTTGATATAAATGACTTGTGGACTACTTGACATATTTTATCATACCTCCCAATCTTTCTAGCAATGGATGGCAGGCTTTTATCAAAAGCACTACTCGCTACACCATGTTGGGGGGACATCTCTACAAATGAGGTCAAGACGACCTCCTTATCCAATGCCTAACAACCACTGAAACTTCCCATGTCATCAAACAAGTCCATGACAGGACTTGTGAGGGACATTTCAGCGATAACTCGGTTTCCAAGCGCATCCTTTACCTGGGCTATTATTGGCCCACTATCAACCAAGACTACAACAACTATGTTCAAAATTGTACCAAATGCCAATAACATACTAACCAACATCATACTAATCGACTTCATGACCAACATCGACCAAAACCTACCTACAATAACAACCAACATGTGACCAATTTGGAATGAAGCAAATGGGGCAAGTTTGCTCCTAATTGACTCAGACCTTACATTGACACACAAGCATGGATTAGGGAATTATCATCTGTCTTCTTTCAAAGGTTGGCCAAAACTTGAGCCTCTTAATGCCTTACATCTACGACCATTCTACTATTAGTCAAGTAATCATTCACTTGACATTTAACTTGAGCTCGTCCCTTGAGCAACCCCCATCATTGTCATTCCTATTCCTTTCAACCCTTTTGTCAAGCATGAATGATTTGTCCTAATAAAAGGGAACCCTTAAACCTCTATAGTCTTGTCCATGACCAAAAGTCCAGTCACAAATAAAACTATAAAACTGTGATGCCTATTCAAAGGTCATAAACTATAAATGTAGACTGCTCCCTCGAAGGACAGCTACATCATTGCTATAATATAATAGACTGCTCCCTTGAAGGACAACTATTCACAGACATCCAAACATACAACCACAATATAGACCACTCCCTCGAAGGATGGCTATGACCAAATTTTGCTACATACACAGCACAACATGACCATAAAACACAACAATATCCCCAAGTGGACTTTCCACATTGATCAGTCCCAAAAAAAAATGACTGACAAATTATTAAGTCATGGACTTGTCTATAGTCGTTCTCAGGGTCACCTATAAAAGGGGCAAAGTTATCCCTGCTATAAAGGGTTGCACTTTCCTTACATCTCACATAGTCATGCCTATCACCCCAACATACTCAAGGGATTTCAAGCTCACTTAACGTCAAGTGATTCGATTACTTCTCTAACACAAACCTGTGGTCAACGATGTAATACATGAACGGGACTTTTGTTTCCAAAAACCTTATCTATGCTATCATTATAGTCTTTGTCAATGAAATAACAATGTGCATTTCACTTCTTATACATCTTGGTCACATCCAACCAAACCAAACCAAACCTTTTTCAGACCACTAACATGACTTAGCCCATTCACACTAGTTTCTATGAAAAACAATACACATGGAAACTATCAACCACACACAACCAATTTTATAGAATACACCATCACACAATATGGAAAAGGCTATAACATCATCTACAATTCATTTTTAGCATACACCATCACCAATATGGAAAATTTCTAGGGATGAAAGACCACATTACCAATGTTACAGAATACACCATCACATAATATGGAAAATGCTGTAACATCATCATAATCTTCATCATTTCAAGCAGATACAATCACACATATGGGAAATGCTAACATCTCTAACCTGACCAACTATCGACCACTTGGACCCTTTTTGAACTACATTGGTTTGATGCCCCTTACAATAGGGGCTATGTAAGTAGCACTCAGTCTTCTGAGGTTAGCTCGGCCATTTGCCCACTTGTCTCCCTAAAGACAACGACCATTCATTCATCCATCTACTTAATGGACCAACCATATCACCTTTAACCATGACCAAACACCTTGTCCAAAATCATGACCAATCAACCAGCCCTGACACTGTAGAAGTCACTTTTGACTTCTCATGGGGCACACTAGAGATCACATACATCTCCCTGACCAAAACAAACAACCTTTGAGCTCACTTATATCTCAATCCGACTCAACCAATGACCATGGAGATTACGCCAATCTCCTCTGACCATGACTACTTTTGAGACAACTCTGCCTTAGTTGTTTTGATTGCATGTATGCTACCTCATGAATAGATAGCAAAATTGTGTGCACCTCATACTACAACCCTCACAAGTATCGGATCGTGCTCCAGTTGATCCCCACTAATTGTGACATTTTTGTGTTTTCCAGGAGCACTTCCTAAGCCTAGGATACTTGGAACACGATGACCATTGGAGCTACAACTTTGATCATTTAACCCAATCAGCTATGACTAAATGCTGGGGACTGGTTACTTTGATTTTAACACTCTTTGACCTTACCTGTAACAATTTAACTAGACTATCACATGAAGTGGTGTACATGTAATCCCAATTATTACAGTGTTCACACTCCAACTTCACCATATCCATCCACTACCTATCAAATCGGCACCTGATATCAGGTTACCTTCCCTCGACTCCCATTTTGAGGGGGAATACCTCATCTCATATTTGGGGCAACCTACACCTTATCTCATACCTATGGCATCTACTCCTATTTTTGTCTTGCAGTTCGTCTAGAACAACCAACAAGACAAAAAGGGGCAAATGTAGACACCTAAAATGTGTCGACTCTCCCTTGGTCCTCTCCTTAAACCTTACACATCTTATTAATTTAAAATACATTACTTATTTTAAATTAATGACATCACCCTCGACACATCACTGTGGACACCACACCTTGGACACCTCGCCCTTAAACATTTTCTCACCCCATGACTCACCTAAGACCTATTCTTACTCCTCCCTAACCTCCTAACTAACTCTCATGCATATTTAGCCTGACTTTTGATCGTTCTCCAATGGATGATGCACTTGGTGGATGGAGAATGGGCTGTTAAGCCCTTTTACCAGTTCTCTACCCGCTGACGTCAGTCAACTATCAGCTGACACTGGTGGGATTGCTGATGTTATTTACATAAACTGACATCTAACACAGAGTTAAGGCCCTTTAACGCTTATCAATCATTTTTGGGACTCTCTCTCTCTAGAATCGACTTCTCTCTGGCTCAGATCTAGCTCTCTTTCTCACTCTCTCTCAGACTCTAAGACATCACTAGGCATCAGACTTCAACTAACACTCCCTTGGCCACAAAGACTCTACACTAGTCACTCTAGATTGGACTGAAGCATTGCACGGGGACCTGGACATCAGCCGTAATAGGCACAAGCATTCAACACCTTGGTTCTTCATCTCACTAGAGCTAAGTATTTCTTCTACCCTTTCATTTTAGTCTTTAGAATATAGTAGTAATTAATGACTATTTACTATTTCTAAATATAATCAACTAGACCCGACCCGACTGTCTTCTTGGAGAGGTTGAAAAGCCATCTTCTTAACCATACCCTTTTTGACAACCTACCCTCCATCTTTGTCCCTTTTAAGACCTTATTGACTGTCTTGTAACCCTACACAGACCCAGACTCCTTCTAGACCCCTCTGTCGACCACAGACACATTCTAAAACTCATCCAAAACTCATCCAAGGTCATTGTCCCAACTGACATCGACCATAACCCCAACCAACATCGGTAACATAATTGACGTTGACATATTGACCAACCGACGCTGGCAAGACTACCGACATCGATGATTGTGGCAGACTGACTGCAAAGAAATAGGTACGCATTATCTAATTTCCTCTTTGTTAATCATTTGTCATTTATTTATTTCTGACACTTTTACTTATAAACAGTGGACTATCATCCCTCAAGGAAGTCTTTGCACTTTTGGGACTGAGCATATCGCTTGGCAGTTCACCATATATCTATCTAACATTTTTTTGTTTAAGTCTTTCTTATCTACAGGTGTCGTCCTCCACAACCAAAGAGGAGCTCCTACAATGTCTGGATACGGTGCGTAACTTCATTCGGGTATCATCTAACCCCTGACCATTTATCTTTAGTTTCTTATTTCTTCTGAATGTAAAAAGCAAAAAAAAGAGTAGAAATAAGGACCCTAGAAATAACCTTAAGGAAAAATTAAGGAAATATGAGAAAAAGGTCAAAATCCCTTATGAGAAAGAAATATATAGCCATGATTTCATAATCATGAATGCTCAAGATGATACCGAAGTTATGATTAAAATGTAGAGCATGGGCATGTATACGATATTAACTCAAAGGATCCAATATGATCCCATAATCATGCAAACATATGTAAGAGGATAGATAGGGAACAATGGACCTCTACACCAATCCATGGTTTCCCTTATCAAATGCAAGCAAAAATAGAAGGGGATCAAGATGAAGAAGCAGGTCCATCTGGGGAAGTAGATTCTCAAGGTAAATTTTGTTCTACCCAAGCTTACCACACACCTTCACTTGTTCCTATTCCTCCTCCACCTATAGCTAACACAGAAAGGTCAACAATCCCTAGTAGATTTCTAATCCTATTTTCTTTCACACCCATGCCTCCACTAGCCACAATGCAATAAGTATGTCTTTCTTATTTCTTGTCTCAATATCTTGTTGTCTCTTTATCACCAACACCTACACCGTCAAAACTAACACCTTCACCCATGAATACATCTATTTCTACCTCAATTCCACCTTCTACTCACATGCCCCTTTCATATTCCACTCCACCCACTTCAGGGCCATCTATTACTCCTCAATTTACAAAGACATATCAAAAGAATCAAAGGACTCCTCTTGTGCCTCCTAAGATCACACAAGAATAAAAGAGGCCTTTTCAAGGCTTATTCATTAAAGGAGAACCTCTATATGAGGAGTTTGAGGGGTATCCTAAGGAGTAGCAAAGAGAAACTAAATTATAAGGAGACATGGTGAACATAGTGTCACATCTATTAAAATTGAAGATGATGATGAAAAAGAGGAATGGTTTTCTGAACTAGACACCAAACCTGATGAGATAGAATCTTTCAATGAAACAACAAATGAGGGCCAAGATGAAGAAAAAAATGTTGAGGATAAAATGATAAGTGGAGATTCCAAGGAGATTGAGAAGGAAAAAGTTGGCTTAGTGGGAACTGAGTTGTTATCATGAAAGGAAGAGGATGTAAAATATAATGAGGAGACTAAACAATAAATCCCAGCTCAAGTATTATTATTAGCTACACCACCTAGCTCTACATCTCATGCTACTTCAGTAATAACTACATTATAAAATGTTCCCCTAGCTTCCTCTAAAATTGTGAGTACCTAAGTCTTAGTTTCTTTGGTTACTTATCCTATTTCCATAAATACAATAGATATTTCCCATTCTTTAAATTTTTTGAGCCAATTGAATAAGACATAGGCATCCACAATGCTAATTTTGCCTACCATTGGGATTTTCTTCTTATCTATTAAACTAATACATGATCCCCTACTACTACTACTACTACTACTACTACTACTACTACTACTACTACTACTACTAATGGGGTTGCTCATACATTAGTTACAATCTACATGTATAATTTTATTATTACACTAGTATATTACTCATGTTAAGGGAGATTAACCCAAAACTTATAGAGCCATAAAATAAGTAGATTTTGAAAATCTAGTGGCTACTTCTATTTTTGATACATAGGCTACACCTCCCAGGCTATCTACAAAAGAGGCTATACCAATTAACCAAACCACCCCAACAGACTCAGATAGAGTTTTAGTACACATAACACATGATAAGATGAAATACATCATTGATATGTAATCCTAGAAGAATGCCACTAGCCTACTTCCATTTTGATGTGTTCCCTAGGGTAATCTCCTTCTTCTACCCTTGCATCCACATAGCAAGTAGAATCATAAGCTATGGTGTAGGTCCCCTACTAGATTCAAAGGTTGAAAGAAGACAAAGTAGGCATGCATTATTTGATAGTCACTGAGAAGCCAATAGTGGGTTTCCATTTTCATAGGCAAACAAACATATTGATAGATGTAAAGAGGAAAATTGTGGAGATAAAAGGGGGAAGTGTGGAACTAGAACAATGAGAAGACATTTTCTCTCTGACTAATCAGAGAAATCTTAACCCCATAGATCTAGAATAATATATGGAGCGTCATTATTTTTTATATACCGTTAGAGGGGTAATAAATTAGATGTTTAGGAGTTATGATCAATATAGGTAAAAATTAAAATAGGTGAATATTATTTAGGGTCCTAGAGAAATTGTAGATAACGTACAGAGTGTAGCAAAGAATTTATATGACATTATTAAGGAAATAAGGTCAGTTATGGTTGAATCTCAACCTACATGGGGAGATATCTCAATAAAATGAAGGATACATAGGGAAAACTCATGTTTTTGGGGTATACTACAAGGAACAGAACCTACACCCATTTGAATTATCATATGTTCTAGAAGTGGCATGGGTAGAGAGGTTAATGGTTGTTTAGAGGGATAAATTGTTTGATTGGTATTGAGAGATGAATATCTTAGTTTATAAATTTATTAGTCAAGAAGTAAGAGCCATGTTTATTTTATAGGACATGAGAGTGGCTAGTGTAAATACTCTTTTTAGGACATTAGTTATCAATCCCATTTTTTAAGGTCTGCTCATAGTTATATCTAACAAATTATGAGCTGAAATTGAGGGAATTGTTTTTAATAACAATGAGGATATAATGAAATTGATCAATTTTTCTAAGTGAACAGTCACTAGAACTGATATTTTATATGTGTAAGTCAAAGCCACAATGGTTTTGCACAAAAACTTAATGGACAAGCTTCCATAGTTATTCAAAAGGTATTTGCTTGATTTTTAAACCATTAACATTGATTTTAAGGATATCCATATTTATGGATGGAGGTAGAAAAAAAATCTACCACTGTTGTAGTATCATCGTTAACACCTCCACAAGGCATGCATCCTCAAGTCCCAAAGTATATATTAGTGAAAACTCACACTGGGCCTACTTATGTTCCATTCCCCACATTTATTGACGTCAATAATTCACTAAGTTATGTCCCCACCATAACACATGAAACACCTCCAATTACTTTGGCATTGCCACCAATGCCATTATTCAGTATTGACACAATTCTAATTACAACTATAATGGTAGCAACTCAAGATTATAATGCACATGATAAATCTTTAGGCTATGCCACATCATCATTATAATTGTTCTTAGGTATAATTACATGTTTAAATTATAACTCAAGTATTTTGTTTATTAAGGTATTTTTGGTATCTAATAGTTCTTTGGATGAGGACTATGTGTATCGTATATATGCGCACTATACATGAATCTTGACACAGTCTATTTTTAGATAATGTAATTTTAGAATTTGATTGAGAGATGAGGTTCCCCCCATCCCAAGATTATAAATAATTATATCCTCTTTATTCCAAAGGGATGCTAATTTTGGATATTGAGAAAAATGATAAATTATATGGATTATTCTGTAATTTGTCTTGATGTGCAAATCTTGTTCTTATCCAAATTTGTGAGTCTTTAAAAAGGTTCCATCATAGTGGTATTTTAGTCTTTGGGTTGTGTATGAATTTTATTTTTAATATAGTTATTCAAATTGTGCAGTAGCTAATTTGAATACTTTGTGTGTAAAAATCATAATCTCCCTTTGTAGACATGCAATTATAATCTCAAAAATGCAACAACCCTTGATTATGTGCACTAAATTCCATTGTATTCTTGTTTCATTGGACTCTTAATTGTGTTTCAATATCTATGTGTTAAAATTGACTTGTAGAAAACATTAGTTCTTTGAATACTTATCCAACTCCTAGTTTAAGATTCATTGAAGAAAGCTTTCTTCTTGTTTTGATTCATAAGCCTCCCTTTTCTTCTATACTTTTCTTTCCTTTTGAGTTACTTTTTTATCCTTCCCACTTTAGGTTAGACTCATAATCATTCCATTCATATCAAGTAGGCATATATTCACATCATATCCAAGCCATCTGAGGTAAACAACTACTACAATCAACATTTTTCCACCACTAGGTTGTGTACAAAGCCCAATACCCTACAACTCATGCCTTGGAGTGAATATTTATTCATTGATCCTATTATATTAGTGACTATCTTGTAAGGTTACCTAAATTTCATAAAAACAACATCAACACTTATGTTGGGTGGATGAATGTTTAATATATGGTATTGATATCCTTGAATAATGTGTCATGACTATTTTGATAACAAGGGTGATCTTATGTGACATGAAAGGAACATTTTAGCTGTGCCTTACATATTATTTGTATTTCTTTAAATTCATTTTTATAACCCAAGTTAATTTATTTCATGAAAAATAAAGAGTTTTCTCATAGTGATGGGAGGAAATATAGTAAGGCAAGATCACTCTAATCATACAGTCCTTATGAATAATTTATAAATTTAAAACATCTTTAAGAATGTTAGTTTGTTATCTTTATTTTAAAAATTATTAAGATCTAATGAAATAATAACCACAAATTTTGGACAAACTCTTCATGGTAATACTGTTAGGGTGAAGGGATTAAAAATCATTTTAAAATAATAATTGTTTTCAGAGGTTACTAGACTTCCAACAACATGGATAAGATGGTCTCCAATAAATCTTAATGCAATAGAAAAAATAAATCAATTATGCCAAATAGGGTAGGTATTCATAATCACTACTCAAGAAACTAATAAAGTCTCACTACCTTCACCATGGAATGATGTAGCATTCTTTATTATGAAGTATATTAATTGTGATTGTATGTACTTATTTATTTACACTTCATTATATAATGCTAAGCCATTTGAGATTAAATATTCATATTAATATTCCTAACCTCTTTACAAACATGGTATGAAAGATGGTTGTAAATTTTGAAAGAGGAACAATAAATACACTAGCTCATCATTGCTTAATAAAATTGATAGTTTAAAAACAATTCATTATAATAAACCTCAATTATCATGGGGATAATTTATTTCTACATTCTACAGTCCTCCATATGTTAGTTATATGTAACCTATCTAAAGGAAATAAATGATGAAATAACTGTAGTCACATAAAATGCAAAAATTGGTAACTTGAGTGTGGCTAATGACACCCAACCATTAGGTCCCTCTTTCTTGCTTTCATGAACCTCTTATGATTATTTTCATTGATTCCCAATCATTCATAACCTTCCAGACTTGGTCCCAGCTCACTAAGACTACTTTTTCTAGACAAATCAATCCCCCTAGGTCCCATGTGCTTAGGACAGTAGCACCACACTTGGAATATAACTTCGATGACACTCTTGTCCACTTTCAGTGCTCCTATCTAAGTCCATTTTTGGCCCCAATGATTATTTCTGTCTATTTCCCCATCCTTATCCTTGTTGGCCTAATGTGAGCACATTCAACCCATGACCAATATATCCCTATAAAATCCCATTTAAATATCATTTGGAAGGGGTTGGTAGTTATCACTAAGTAAGCAAGAATATAAGTAAGATATATTTAGGCAATCTTCCATATTCTCTACATATAGCTAGCCAATACACTTACAAGCTATTCAAATCTATACACTAGTCCCTAGCCACTTCAAGCGCCTCCAATTTAGCATTCTGCTTCTTCATCACACAATTGCACAAATCACATCAAGTGGGAGAATTACATATGGCTTGATCCCTCTTCGGAGTATCGGTATATAGGCAACATGCCCACATAAGGGGTGTGGATCCACATCCAATGAATCTTACATAAGCTAACCCCTTCTTTCTTTAAATTGGTCAAAGCATAATGGAATATAGGGTTTGAAGATAAAATTTTCTCTATAGGGAGCTCTATAGACTTTTGGCTGCCAAAACTTCATAGACATGGTCACACATACATAGCGAACAAAACCCAAAAAGCTTAGCTCCTCATGACAACAGTGGTAGAGGTGGACTACAGTGTGGTTGCCACTCCTGTCCAATTCCAATGCTCCTATCCAATTACAAAATGAAGGTTAGATCTTAGTTTGTGATAGTGTCCCAGTCCTATGCAGTAAATTCTAGCCTCTATCTCAATCAGATCAGTTAGTTCTAGCTAAGTCTTCTTTTCTATCTCTTATTACTATTTTTAGAAAGGATAATATTTCAATCTAATTTACACAAATTAATAGATTAATTATTGCATATTTATTTACTAATTTTACTGCTCAGACCCTTTAACTAAATTAGGAATAATACACCAATATTTCAAAAATTGTTAAATCATTTGGTGAACCTGACTTTCTTCGTTTACACATAAAACCATATAAATCTTAGGGTAAACTTCCCAATGATTTTTCCTATAATTTTTTTTTAAAATATTTTACCTACATAATAAAATCATAAATTAACATTAAATTTTAAAATTTCATAGTAATTTTAAAATAATTTTCTTTCAAACCCTAGTTGTCCATACTAGGTACCAGTAGTTTCCCAGTAATTTTCCAATAATTTCCTAATTTTTTACTAGCATATTATTAAAAAAAATCACTTTAATTTTCAAAAAAAAAATTCTCAAAGCCTTGGTTGCACATACTATGTCCTATTTAATCAAGCATTTTCTAAATTTTTAGTTGCATATTTCACTCAAAAATTCACCTTAAATTTTCATAGTAATTTTAAAAATAATCACCTTTCAAATCATATATTCATATATTAGGTCCCATTGATTCTTGAGATATCACCTTACATGTGTGAGAGCTTCATATCCTTCTTATGCATATTCCAGTTCCTTCTTTAAATTATATTTGTTCAATCTTTTCTACTATTATCTAAGTTATTTTTCTTATACCACCTAATTTCCTTGCATCTCTTCATTTGATATGAAGTGCAAGACTTAGTGGAAACCCTCCTAAATTCACCCAATTTCCTTTAACTCGACCATATACCATGGATAAACAACCAGCTCAAGTTCTTGTTATAGATTCTACACATCCATATTACACCAATTTTAATGATGATAATTTTGATGATGAGCAGTATGAGAATAATAATGGTGATACAAACACTGGTATTCATGATCCACCACATCATATACTTGATCAACTTCCACCAATTATTAATAATGAGGTTATCCTCAATAAATATTTGATCTTACAAAGTTTTCAAGAAAGACTCTGAGATCAACCCCAAGATCTTACTCTTATTTTACAATCTATCATGGAAATAAAAAAGGCTATACAAGTTGATTCTTCTATTCCTTCAAAGAAACTAGTTATAAATGACACTATGGGGGCAACTATGTGTCAATAACCCCCTGTAGCAGCCTAACCTACCTCTATACCACCAGCAACAAATAGTACATCTTTGTCTCCTGATGTGGTATCCCTTGTGTAAGAGAAAATATATTCAATCCAAGATACTACATCTTGAGCAAGGTGCCTATAGACCTACGTAGGCTTTGGATTCTTTTGCTCTATTTCATACACCATTGGCACATCACATTGCTTATACACCCTTGCCACAACTTTTTGTTCAACCCAAGCTTACTCTATAAGATTGCAAAGATGATCTAGAGACACATTTGAGATTTTTTCACGTAGCATGCTTGGACTATGTACCAAATGACTAACTACTTACCAAGCTATTTCCATGGAGTCTAAAGGATTATGATTTACAATGGTTCTACAGTCTACTGAATCAGTCAGTCAATGCATTCAATCCTTTAGTCAACATGTTTATAGCTCATTTCATCATTAACATTGGTGATAATGTTTCATATGCCCAGGTTACATAATAGAAACAAAGGTCAAATGAGCATCTTGTAGAATATATTATTTGATACAAGACTATTTTGGCTAAGATGATTAGCCCCATGGCTGATCAAGAGTTACAAGATATCTTCAAATAAAGTCTTCTACCAACTTTGCATGAGTCAATTATGTTCAAAATATTCTCTTCCTTCATTGAATTATGACACACACTAAAGGAAAGAGAAGTCAAGATAATTTAAATGGGAAAAATCAAGTACATAAGTATCTCAAAAATAATAAACAAGAGTAACAACAAAGTCACATAGAAAGCCAAGGTCAATGATAATAAGAGTCAAAATCAATTGACAATTAATGCAGCTTTTGAGCCCCCTTAGTGAGTGGTTTTATTAGCACCTCCATAGTGAACCTTTACCAATCTACTAGTTTCTCTAATAAGAGTTTTATAATATCTATTATAATGTAACATTAGATCTCTCCCTCCTATTTGGGAAGTTGACCCAACAAATCCTCTTCTATGGGGATAAGATCAGCATGCATTTTGTGAGTTTCACAGGGCACTAGGCCATACAACAAATAAATGCATCAATTTGAGACACAAGATATAGAATTTGATAGATGGAAATCATATTTATCTTGGCACCTTATTTGAGCCTCCTCAAATAAAACAAACATAAGATAAAGCATTATAATTTTTCTCTGATCCTTTTCCACAACATTATAAATAAGAGATAGGGAATATATCAGGGGTTCACCATGCATATCATGCACATCCCACCCTAGATACATATAAGGTACATTTAGTTGAGTTACATCCTTTGAGAAACATGATTGATGTATACAAATCTAGAGTTTTAGCTAGACCTTCCATCTCCTTTTTAGAGCAAAAAATCATTGAGGATGATTCAAATTATCATGCACTCTTTATCAGAGCTTAGATTCATAATCATCTTATTCATAGTGTTCTCACAGATAATGGAACCAGTGTGAACATGTGTCATATGACATTATTACAACATTTAAAATATTTAGAGTAGGATATTACCTCGATGGACATATTTATCAGTGGATTCAGTGGGAACATATAGAGTTCATTAGGTGGGATTGTAATTCTTCTACAAGTTGGTCCAACACACATGACCACACCATTCACTATTGTTCCTAGTGTAGGAGTTTTTGATATGTTACTTGGTTGAGCATGGATTCAAAAAATTCAAGCAATACCTTATATAGTTCATAGATGCATGAAATTCATTCATGCTAATCAGGTTGTTAGAGTTGGTGGAGTTCCATATGATTTACCACTCCCCACTTTAGATCCATCCTCTATAGTACAGTCACTAGTTTTAGTTCTACCATCAGTTTCAATTTTGCCATTAATTATAGTTTATCTTCTAGTTTTGATTTAGACACAGTTGAGAGATCCATCACCAGCATATAAAGTTCATACACCTCCATAGCTTTAGGATTCTAGATAGCTTATAGCTATAATATTCACACCTAGGGTAGCATCATTGAGATCTCATGCATCTACTCATAGAGTACATGTTCAAAAAGCTTCTCCTACTACCAAATGGGTCCCTAAGATCCCTATAGTTACATCCACTTCACAAAGTTATAGTGGGACCCCATAGTTGGTTTTTACTTCAGATATTTTAGAGCATTTATAACATACACAAATTTTAGATCGACTATTTCAACCCTTCCATCATGATTCATCATCACACATGATTCCTCTCCTTGATACAAGACACCATGATAGGGAGTCTCCCATGAGACTCATCGATTAGTATCATCCTTTCCCATCTTACCTGTACATAGTTTCTTATACTTTATTGTACATAGCTTATATCAAAAATACCAAAAACAATAAAAAATTTCAAAATACCAAAAACATTCAAATATTTCAAAATTTAAAAACATCAAATAATCCAAAAGCACCAAAAATATTTTGATTATATGCATCATCCATGCTTTAAATGTATACTATCATGCTAGACTTACATTTGCTATTCTATGTTATTGTTTTACAATTTATCTACATTACCATGCTTCACTTGATCTCCTTTGAGTGTGTGCAGTGACATCCAGATCCCTGATTGCTTCACTCTACCCATTGAGGGGGCATCCTAATTCTACATCGAGACATACATTGATATACATAACCACTAGGGGCATCTTATACATGACTACACCATCTAGGTTATGTTTATCCTACACCACACACTCTAGTTATCATGTTGATATACATAATTTACTAGCTTACATTGATTACTTTATCGACACTCACTAGTATATAACACTTGTGTATTTATTAGCATATACCTAGTTTTGTACTAACATGTCTTGCATACTTTCACTTCTTGATTTGATTAGTAAGATGTAATTGTAATTCTAGTTTATTACACGATTTCTTTTCTTGCTTAGCGTAACTTGATGTGATTTCATTTTTTAGTTCTTGTTTATCTCTTATATGTGCCTTTAGACATTTGCCAATGTCCTTTATGTGATTGTGGCTTTCATGCCAACCTTGCTTATTTAAATTATATGTGTATGTGGTATTTGAACGTTACTTGTATAATTTCTTTCCAATTTGAGTGACATGTGTCGATGTCCCTTATTTCCTTGACCCCTTGGCCATTTTTGTACACTTTTGGCTTCTTGATTTGTGTGCTTCTCATTGTTTGTAATGCCATGATCCACATCAAGAACTATTTTTTCTTTCTTAGATGCCATGATGGATATCATGCTCCATCCCTCCATAAAAACTAACAACTAACACTTCTTATTCCAACTCAGTACATTGCATATGCTATTACATTGTTATATCTATTTAGGCATACTCCTATTGATCTAACAATCTCTCATTACAAGCCATGTTATATCTTGAGATATCTTGTCGATTATCATTTCTATATCATGTATCTTTTCATCATAACACACTTGTAGGGATATTTATTCTAAGGGAAGTCATTGTAGGGTCTTCATTCTTACCCTTAGAAGAGGTGGAAACAAATAGGGGTTTTGTCACAAAGATTGGAGCTCTTAACGGTAAAAAATCTAGATTTTAGAACACCCAAAATAGTAACCAGACATCAAATCAGTCAGAACAAACTAGGTAGATAGTTAAAATGCTAGAATAGTTACCAGATTTGGCCTAGGACAATAGTGCCAAGATTGGAATATAGTTTCAGTGCCACTAGTTTCCATTTTAGGTGCTCTTATCCAAATAATAGAAAAATTAGACTTTCCAAAAGCAGGGAAAAAAGTAGGTTTAGCTACAGTTTTGCATAGTCACACCAGTTTAGAATTAGTAGTTTTTAATATAATTTTGCTCAAAGAATCCATACATAGGGGGTATCATGCATGACATGATGGCTCTCACTTGTAGTTTTAGATATGATAATTGGTATAACTTCTAGATCATAATCCATATTCTAGACACCAATGATTGGAGACAATGTGTGTGACACATTTATTTTCTTTTCTTTCTGAGTTCAGCATTATCCAGGCAATCTTATAAGTTATGTGCCTTATTATATTTTCAAGTGGTTGGCATCATTTTGGAGTTGTATTTCATACAATCCCAACTTCTTTATTTCAGAGTGGCTTTCATATAAGCCTAGTGCACCAGTTTTAGAGTGGCTTTCATACAAGCCTAATCTCCATCTTTCAGAGTGACCTAGTTTCTAGCATACATTTAGCTATTTATGCCAATATTACCAGATTATAGAGCATTCATGGGATTTAAGAGCCATATTATTTAACACACATTTCATAACAGTATTATTTTATAGCTTCACTTCATGAGACAATGATGGAGCCAAAGGACTACCTAGCCTTTGTATTCTTGAGCCACCTATCTAGAGGGATTCGACACACAGTCTAAACATCGATAAAGAAATACATGATCACCTATCTTCACTTAGTGGGTGATGATGGAACCAAAGGGCCAACATTTATATTCCTGATCCACTTCTATGGAATTGATCACTTAGCTTTGTTCATGATATTACTCTTAGTTCATCACACACCCAACATCACTCAGCATCATAATAGGTTTTGTATTGGTCTACGTACCCAGTGAGGTGTATTCATTCCTTTATATTCCTCTCTCTCTTACCCAAATTTGTATGTTTTTATTTTAGATATAACGTATCTAGTAATAACTGATCTACTTTCTATTTTCTCTTGCAGATTCCCACTTCATAGCATACTCTTTTTATGCACACCCAACATCAAAATAGTTTCTTGAGCTTCACCCTTACAGGTAAGTTTAGGTATGATTTCTATTTTTTATTTATCCTATTATTTTACTTTGTTTCATCACTAGAATAAAGGGGGCAAATGTAGTCATATAAAATGCAAAAATTGGTAGCTTGAGCATGGATAATGACACCTAACCCTTAGGTCCATCTTGCTTGCTTTCATAACCATCTTAGGCTAATTTTCACTAATTCCTAGTCATTCATAGCCTTCTAGACTTGGTCCTAACTCACCTAGACTACTCTTTCCAAGACAAATCAATCCCCCTAATTCCCATTTACTCAAGATAATAGCATCACACTTGGATTATAGCATTGGTGCCACTCCTATCCACTTTTAATGCTCCCATCCAAGTCCATTTTTTTCCCCAATAATCATTTCCTTATGGTTCCCCATCCTTATCATTTTTGGACTAATGTGAGCACATTCAACCCATGACCAATAAATCCCTACTAAATCCCATAGAAAGATCATCTGGAAAGGGTTGGTAATTATCACTAAGAAAGCAAGAATACAAGCAAGACATATTCAAGTAATCTTCCCTATTCTTTGTATATAGCTAGCCAATACACTTACAAGCTTATTAAAATCCTTATAGTAGTCCCAGTTACCTCAAGCACATATAGTTTAGCATTTTTCATCTTCATCATATAATTGCATGAATCACATCAAGTGGGAGAACTACATTTGTCTTGATCCCTCTTCAGAGTATTGGTATGTATGTAGCATTCCCACATAAGGGGTATATATCCACATCTAATGAATCTTACACACACTAACCCCCTCCCTATTTATTTAAATTGATCAAATCACAATAGAGTATAGGGTTTAAAGAGAAAATATACTCTATAGGGAGCTCTATAGACTATCAACTACCAAAACTTCATAGATAGGGTCACACAAACATAACAAACAAAAACTAAAAATCTTAGATCCTTAGAACAAGAGAAATAGAGGTGTACTATAGTGTTGGTGATACTATTGTCTAGTTCTGACACTCCTATCCAATTACAAAATGAAGGTCATATCTTAGTTTGTGACAGTGTCCTAGTCTTGCATAGTAAATTTTAGCCTTTATCTTAGTCAAATTAGTCAATTTCCATCTAAGTCTTCTTTTCTATCTCTTATTACTATTTTTAGAAAGGACAAAATTACAATATAATTTACATAAATCAGTAGCTAAATTATTGCATAGTTATTTACTAATTTTTCTACTCAGACCCTTTAACTAAATTAGGAATAATACACCAATATTACCAAAATTGTTAAATCAAGAACCTACATTCCACAAGAGGTCATGAAAAGGAGTTCATGTTCAAACAATAACCCAGGCCATTGGTTATAAAAATTATGATGCTTGTGGAAATAAATGAAGAAGATTCTTTTTCATTTTTGTCAAGGAAGAACCCCATATAGTTTATGAGTCAAATAATGAAATATTACATATATGAACTAGTAGAAAAGGATAGAGAGACATTTTTGAAGAAGGAAGAATGTTTTAGAAGTATTTTAATCCAAGGTTCCTCGTATGGTTGTATGAAGACACACAATAAGTTAATTTGGGGGGACTAATGAGGCTAATAAATGGCACTCATGTCACATAGTATTATCTTAATAATTCATTCAATTTTAAATTTTTTATATCCCTCACCTATGCATTTGTCCATACTATTTAAACTCTATCCATGTTGAATATATATTTTTGTTATGATTCAAAGAATGTAATTCAAAGATAAAATATTATAGTTTAATGATTTTGTCTTTCATTATTACAAATGGAAAGTGATTAATGTAGAATATACTTCTATTAATTAATTTTAAACCTCTATCTATAAAGGAGAAAAAATATTAAATTTTCTTGCAGCATATAACCACTATCTATGGGCACCTATAGACACTGTTGTATTTTTGGGCACATAAAACAATTGATGTAGGTGATTGTTTATTAGTTACACCCAGTTGCCATCATCTAACCACTTATAACTAACACAAAAAAGTGTGGAATGTAGTTTTAATAGGTTGTAAGGTAGTTTTTTTAAAATTAGAAGGCATTAAAACTAATTTTAACCACCTTCATTCTCATTGGACTATTGCATTATATTTCTTCCATATGATTGCAATGTCTTATTCCTTGAGGATATATGTAGATTACTTTATGTTATTTTAGCACATTTCAGTTTTAGGGTTATAAATTTCATGACTTGGATAATATCTAATAATACCTCTTCCTCTTTATATAAGAAGTAACTTCGAATTATAATTTAGCTCGAAGAGAATCTAATAGGAATAATAGAGAATCAAAGAAGATCATTGTAATATGATTTGTAGAAGACCTATAACAATTCCTTTATTTATAAAAATAGATGATTAATATTATTCATTTTTTATTTTCATTCCACTTTAAATAGGATGGGATTCTAACTCCAAGTTTAATTGTAGGGACCACTCGTTAAGATTCAGTGGTCTGATTTCCAATCCATTAGTTAGCATATTTGCATTGTATTTGCATTTAATTTAATTTCATTCATGTGAGTGTATGAATATTTTAATTCCAATTGTGTATTTCATTTACATTGTATGGGAAGCTTTCAAATCTAAACTAGTATTTCAATTCCAGCATTTACCTTTACTTTTCTTTCCTACAATTTACTTTCCTACCATTTGAATTCCACAAGTGTATTTAAATTTCATTAAATGTGTGTTAGTATCCAAATATTCCATGTAGTTTAGTGTTACATATACCATGAAAATTCCTTACAAGGTTATATGTCCCTGAGTTAAAAATTAAGTGGGGGATCATATACTCTATGTTATGAAGGTACCTCCTATGGTATATCCTCATAGGTTGTAGGATATTTCATCAAGTTAACATAATACAATAGATTATATATTGCTTAAACATACCCTCAATGCTAAGTACAGTCTTAACAGTGAATAATTTTTGTTTATTTTTGAAATAGAGATGGTTATGCATGTAATGTTTATACACAACATAGCCGTAAATTTCCCTACCAATGGTGGAATTATTAGAACTGGAATGTCTCTAAATATTTTGTTTATTACAAACCCTAACTCAATTACCATTGGTTTGTTCCCATCACTACTCCTTGGGAAATGCTCAATAGAAAATGGAATTTTTACAAATCCTCTTCTTATTGGACAAAAGCTTCCATGCCATCTGGTATGATGTGGTGGAACCCCAAAAGAATCACTTTGCATGGTGAATTTTATACTAAGAACTTTTTTGTTTAGTAGATATTGTTATATATGGGGTTTTCAACTCCCAAATGTTATGCTTGTGTTCAAATAGAGTTTTTAAAACACATTTTTTGTTCATATGAGGACTTACCAGGATTGGAGGTGGATATATTCTTTTTTTTCCATCCCTTTAAGCTAGAAATTTTTTTTGGCACATGGTCCTCCTTGGAGATTTTACTATGATCCTAACAAAGTTTAAGTATATATAACACATTTTTTGCTTTAGGACTATCTTTCAAAGTTATAAATATAAAAATTATGATGTGTCTAATAAAGAGAATTTATCTAGGAAATTTTCTAATACTAAAAAAAATTATACAATATATAATGTTATGTTACATATTTATGTGAGAGCATAAAACATGGATTTGGAGGTGGAATTCCCATTGCACTATTATAAAATTACCTCATGATTCTTGGAGACAAAATTTTATAAGAAGAGACCAAGGATAGAGGAAAAGTGGAATAAGAAAACACATCTATCATGTAGTTATCATGCATATTCCACAACTCCAACCTACCACAAGCTATCATCCTATGGAGGGTAGCCATCACCCTATTTTGTTTATGAACCTATAGGATTTTGGTCTACGAGATGGAATGGTCAAGGGAAAATTTTGTGTCTGTCACTAGATATCTCACCTCTTTGATGTTATGTAGATGAAGAGAATGGAGTACAAATTTAGAACACAATAATTGGGACCCTATACTTAATAATGTGTACCCCTATGTTGGAAATTGGGGAGACACCATTGATAGTATGCTAGATCCTCCTCCTTCCATAGTGGGGATGGTATCATTAGTTGCCTAATAAATTTCTATGTTATAGTACTATTTATGGTTTTATTCACAACTTATTGCACCTACCTCTTTGTCCTGTATTTTTTCCTTTTGATATTGGGGCTTAGTACTCTATACTTAATACTTTATTCTTTACATCATTCACCCAATATTATTTCTACGCTATTTTTTACTCTGAGTGAACTTTCATACCAATCACTTTCTTGATCTAGATATATATTGTATTTTATTATTTAATGAGCCCTAGAGAAATCAAAAATAAAATCATGGTTGTTGTTTTGAGTATAACATATAAAAAGAAACTTAAGATATAGACTTAAAAAGCACTAGATGTCTTCAAGTTGTTAGGGTTTCCTTGTCTTCCATCACACTATTGATCTATCTTTGATTAAGATGAGATTATTCTATTTTTGATAGCATGTTTATTTGATGAGTCAGGATGTCCTTTCTCCCTTTACGTGGTGGTACCTTCCATTTATTAAATGGCTACCACCACCATTTCTACATCATTTGATGCAAGGATAGTTAGTGGGAGCCTAAAAAACAATGATGCCAAAATATTCTTGAAAGTTTATCTTGAATGTTTACCATGAGGTACTGATTCTAACCTTAGCACTCCTTTACCATACGTGGTTTTAGATTTAACAAAGTTTGATAAATCTTATAATTATTTTGAAAATTTTACCTAGTTTTCTTATTTTATGGGTTGAGTTTGTATAGAGATTCTATTAAAGTAGTGCATTCATAACCAAATTGGAAAGGCCATGGGGTGAAACTCAGAAGGGTATAAAACCTCACTACAGGTTTATTCCTATTTTGTTTCACAAACCCCAAACATTTAAAATATATTATTAACCATGGCCCCTATTTTATCCACAACACTTTGGTTATTATATCTCATTGGACTCAAAACTTTCAATTCTCAGGACAACTTAACTTAAAATCTTAGTTTGGGTAGAATTTCCAGGCTTACCTCTTCCTCTGTGGAATTTTGTTGACCAATTTATCAAACCCCTAGGTTAATTTATTTGCAGCAAACAACAAAATATATATGCAACACATCCTTAGAGAAGGGTCTATGTAGAAATAGACCTTACAAAAGATCTCAAAGAGTCCATTGAGATTCAATTAGGTTATAATATTTTCACACAACATGTGCTTTATATCAACTTTCAAACACCTTTTTTTGGTGCTAGGATTTAGACCATATAGTTAATAATGTCTTCTAATGGTCCCCACTCTTTCTATTCCTTAAGAAAAAATTGGTTTAACTCAAAACCCCAAAATTATGATGGGTGGGAAATAGTCTCTAATAGGAATAATAATTAAGTTAGTGGAAGTGCCAAACCCCAACTAATTATGTACTATCCCATAGTGGGACCAATATCATTAGATTATGATAATAAAGTCCCTACACCCATACAATTAAAACCCACACCTCTTATCTCCTATTCTCCTTATGTAGTTTCCCACTTTGTTTCCTCTCCATCTCTAGTTTCTATAGTTCCATCTTCATATCCCCCTTTAAGGGAGAATGACTCAAATTTATATCTTGGTATTGTGACCCTTAATCATAAAACTAATCTATGATGCTCTCATAGTATTTAACCCTATATAGATGAATATTATGTGCCAAACAAAAGGAAACCTTTCAAACTTGGAGACTAGGCCCTTCCAAACTTAGCTTTCAATCATTTTTGCATACCTCTTAAGTCTTACAAAGGGTAATGATATGAACCTTTATGATCCCTAATGATGATTTATTCTTAGAATGTTAGAGGAATCAATAATCCAACACATAAGTATACTATTAGGAATAATAGTCATCAATTTTCTAAAATGAAAATATAATGCAAGCAAGAAGTTAATATTTATGATTTATTGCTTCATTCTACTACTTGAACTATCTATCCTAGGGCCCTCTATTAGGACACCTGTCATGAGACTAGTTGTGGAGTGGTTGTCACCCTTTTATTTCTTGAGTTATCTCAAAATATTATTTCTTAGGGTTCCAAACCCACCCGTTGGGTGGTCTAGACTCTTTTTGACTTTGGTAACTGCATCATTGGCCTTACCAAAATTTATGTTTCTAATGATGTTGTGAAACACACCCTACTATGGATATGGTTGGAAGACCCTCTTTTTTATATGCATTAGATTCTTTGTGGTGACTTCAACATGATTGATTTTTCTAAAGGAAAATAAATATGTCTCCTCATGAGATGGTGTGGAGGGGAAAGGGACGCATGGTTTTACATGTGAAATAAACTTGGGATCTTTTTATCCCAACCACTGTAGGAAGAGAGAATCAAAGTCTCCTTATTTCACATGGTCTATTTTTTATCAAGGAGAATAATTAGTTATTAAGTATCCTAAGCATGATTTTATAGTAGAACAAGACCTTTTAATCTTCACTCTTATCTGACCATCACCCTATTTGGTTTTCCATTGAGTGGACTACACCCCAAGTTAAATCCCATAATTCTCAAATTTACTTCAATAATGCCTATATCAAACATGAGTGGATTATTGGGTATATCATTAGAATTTGGAACCTAACTCCCAAACCCACAAGGGATACTGGTTTTATTGAGTGGTGGATTGATGTAATATACTGCACCACCTCTTTTCTCTAGATTTATAAAAATTAAGCATATCTATTTAGGAAGTATATTCATCATTATATAAACCATTAATACCATAAAGTTTCACAAGAGTTGTAAGTATCACCTTTAATCCCTCATCTACAGACTCAGGCTACCATGTGGAGTTATAAGGTCCAATCATCTAAGGCTTACAAGGCTAGAGGATCAAAATGTAGAGCACATGGATGCATTGGTTGAAAGTTGGATATAAAGTGACCAAATAATTTTTATCCCTCTTTTGATGAATACAATATATATAAAAATTAAATTCATTATAAGTTGCTGGACTCCAAATTTTGGCTAAGTATTTTGGTAGTGATGTGAAACAAGCATGGTGCAAAACAAGTATGGTGTATAAGGAGCATGATGTGAAAGTATACACATACAAAAGACCATGGCATAAGAGTTCATGATAAAAGAAGACCTAGTCAGAGGGGAGGCATAAAAAATGGATAACATGAGAGTGAAGGGATCAAAATAACAAAGAAAGACTTGGGGATCACAAAAGAAGTGATAAATGGTTAAGGATTGATTCTCAAGGACAAAGCAATCTTCAATCACACATGATTTTAGCACTGGAACACATGAATATAAACACTTAGAAAAAAGGTTCCAAAACTAAATAGGAATATAGGGTTGTAAAGGCCTAGGTCCTTAGGAAAATAATGTAGATGGTTGACACAACTGTTAGTTCACTAGATATCATTGGCTAATCATTAGAAGTTCGTAACTACTTTAACAACTTGGTCAAGGAGAATAAAGTGAAAATACCCATGTGTAGAGATTTGTAATGCTATCGATCATTATTGTATAATGATTGATTATTGGTGAATAACATAATCATATAAATAATTATAATCTTAACATTACACTATAATTTATAGTTAATTTATATCATTGAGTTGCTTATACATCTATTATGTAACTTATGGATCTAATTTGAATATAATGAATATAATCTATGTTATCTAAATATGAGCAATGAGTACTATGAATATTATGGAAATGGTTATCCTAATCATGTTTGTTCACTTAACTAAACCTAGGTCCACATCTATGTATTTATTTTCTATTTGGTCATTGAGTAAGGTATATGTTCAAGCACCAATATATGATGATTATACTACCACATGATAAAATCCATGAGAACTGTTTGTTTACTACATGATTTAGTTGAGTACACAAGAATAAAATCTTACATGAAATGCTTGCATGCCAGCTTATTGGGTACTAGTTAATTCAAAGTGTGCCTAGGGAAAGGTATAGATAGAAAATAACCCAATATTTTGGTTTTGTTATCGAGAACCATAATTTTTGTTGTGTAACGATGGAAAATGCTCAAGTGTTTATCTCTAAAAAATATTGAATAATGTCTTACTAGTGTTGAAGATACCTTTGTAGTTTTGTATCTTAAACTAGGAATTTATACATGTGTGTGGGTTGAACAAAATATCTATAGTTATTTATATAAAACTTTCTTTGTGGAATTCCTTGTTCATTTGCATACTTGACTTATAGTTTATGCTCAAGACAGGTCAATAAATTTTGGATAAAGAATGGCTTGGATGATAGAGTGTTAGATAACCTTCACAAACTTGGGAGCACTGTAGGCATGAGATGTTGATGCTTGGTGGAGAGGAGTGTTAAATAGATACATCATAGAGTATGTCATATCCACTTATTCCTATCCAAAAGAAATAAATTTCTAGTTTTTCCAAGAACTATGTGGTTAGTATCTCAGGTAATTCCCACTAGAGGTGAAGAAGCTATTTATTGCTTTTGGACTTGAAGTTTTTCCTATGGAAGGCTAAAATCCTCCTTATATGAGAAGCAGAGTTGGGAGGGGAATGCAAGGATGTTTGTGAAGAATTGATGTTTCATAATGGTATCTAGTTAATGGGAGTTGTGGAAGCATAAATATGATGAACCTTGGTGAAGGATTATAGGTGGAAGTGACATAGGAAGGGGATAGGAGGACTCAATAAGTGTTGTTACGATCCATAGGGAAGAAAAATATCACAAGAAGGAATCTCCAATTTTCTAATTGTAACCAATACCAGCTTTAGTATATGAAGGAAAGACTATCTAGGCAGTAGAGACTAAAGAACCCAAATTAAACCAACCAAGTTCCCAAACCATAGTGTGAGCTCATGCTTTTGAGCTAGATGAATTAATCATACATAACTAGGACACATATGATACAAATAACATAGATTCAGAGATTGAACCTATAAGAGAACCTTTAGTTGAGCAAGTTTTATACCATAGTGTATTAACTCTATACTATATTACCTTCCCAAGTGGATTAACCATACAAATGTGGCTCAAAAGCATGTTCTCCCTTGATCAAGAGCTCTTGTCTTCAACAACAATGGTGGCCAACTCCTCCAATGTCTCAAGAACTCCTTGTAAAACCTAGGCTCATGATTTGGAATCACTAAACTAGCCTATCAATGAAGCTTGAAAATAAAGAAAATCCACTTAATCTCTTGATTTAGTTTAATTATCCTAAAACATGATTAGTTATTTTGGTGCAAACCTTAACTCTTTGGTGCACAAATTAATCAAATTGGTTATAATGTCCTGTTATTGGCTCCAAATTTGACTGGATTGGAATTAGAAGTTGATGTTAGATGCATTGGATCTATTATGCCATTTAAGATTTTGTCAACACCAAATAACAAGGGCACATGTCTCATGCAAGAGTTTTGATAGAAGAGACTAGTCTAGGGCACCCAAGTACAAAATTGGCATTTTGACTCAAAATGATCTAATCAAAGTTAGTTGGCCCATAAAATACATTGCCCTATTTAGGGATACTTTGACCTAAATCAACACTTGTAAATGACAAGTTTGAACCATTTAGGGTGTTTTAGTGCTTTTGGCCAAATTGTTCATTTGAGTGCAATTCGAGTAAGATAGATAATTTCAACACAAATGGTTTTAGGAATTGGAAGTCTACATTTTGACCTTATTTGAGAAGGCATAGTGAGACATTTAGATGAAGAAACATCTTTTTAAAGAAAATATTTATCAAGAATAAATTGGAATAGACCCAAGATGCCCCCTCAAGAGGACATATTAGGATGAAAGAGAAGGATGGACTCTTGAAAAGAGAGAGAAAGTGAGAGATTAACTTGTGGAATAGATCACATGTAGATGAGCTAATGCTTGCACACATGGTCACCATCAATGATCAAAATATAATTATAGGTATAATAAGCTCTAGTTGATAGGGGGAATGGGAAAGATACAATCTATAAATGTAAGGGACACATTTTAAACATACCCAATTTGAGAGTACAAGCTACATGCTTACAAAATGGATCATCTCAAGACAAGTTTCCATCATGGGTGGTAGTGTGGATAGATTGGAATTAGAGGAAAAGATAGAATGTTTTACTTTAGGAAGGGAAGCACCACTAAAATGGAGTATCTAAAGAGAAGATAATAAGAAGTTCCCCAATAGAGCATATTTGATCATGATAAGATAGTTATGCCCTAATAGGGCTAATTTTGATCACTAATAAAGAATAAATAATGGTTTTAACCCTATAGGGATGATTTAATTATGAAATTGTTCAAATGTTGTACCCTAGCTTGGGTAATTGACAAGCATAATAACTCAAGGATATAACCCAAAAAATAGGTAAGAGTGAATGGGCACAAATGTACATGAGAAGGTTTAATGGCTTAGAAATCCACATAAAAATGTTGGGGATCAACCAACAATGTTGATTACACTTATGAAAGCAATAAACGTAGAATTAAATCAGAATGATAAGTAACTAGAATGATAAATAGCAAAGAACAAGGGATACAAGAAACCACCCTAAAAACTTGTATTAAACTCTTTACAGAAGGAATACAATTGAAGAAACTTATTTTATTCCACACCTCTCTCAGATGTACAGATCTCTCTCTAGATCTCTTTCCCTCAAGAGCTCTCTCTCTCAAGTACAATCAACTCCAACAACCTGGATTGATTCACATATACAATTCTATACTGTTCTTCAACATTCTACTACATTACAATAAGCTAAGAAGATCTATCCTATTATATAATAATTAGGAAACTTGAGCATGCATTTACAACCAATAGTTATGCCTCTTAAACAAGGGCTCTAAAATAGTCTTACTAATAATAGATATGCAGACTTAAGACTATGACTTAATCCTGACATGCAAACACTCGGTTCTGTCCACGGAAATAGCTTTTTGGACACACAGGTAACTGACATCGGTTCCTGCCTGTTTGCCTGTGACCGACATCGGCTGATTCCTACCGATGCCGACATCTCTTGAACTGCTCTTGACAGACATCGGTCAATCCTGACCGACGCCGGTGACTGTGTAACTACTGTAACTTTGCAAAACACTCCTTTGGTGAAGCTTTTAGCTCCATACGTTAACAATCTCCCACTTGGAGATAAACAGCTGCACCAGTACCTATACAGCAACATCTTCTAGCTCCTCCATCTTTAACTCAATCATGAAGACCAACAGAAGTTGAATGAAGATTCAACTTCTCCTTTGTAACTAGCTTGGTTAACATATCATCAGGATTCTTATCTGTATGGATCTTCTCCAGCTTCAACTCACCATCATTGTTAGATCTTAGGCACTTCAATCTTCTGCCTATTTCATTCTCAACCATAGCTTTCCAAATCTTAAAAGTGTCAAATACATCAAATTTATTCTTAATATAATAGACCCATACCTTTCTTGTAGCATCATCTATGAACGAAACATAGTACTTTGATCCTCCAATAGAAGCAACCTGAGCCGGTCCCCACACGTTTGTGTGAACAAGCTACAACTTATGCTTCTTCTTTATTGACCCAGTCTTAAGAAAACTCACTCTCTTTTGTTTCCCAAAAACACAGTGCTCACAAAAATCCAGATCTATGATTTTCAAATTTGAAAGCTTACCTTTTGACTTAAGAATTGACATTCCCTTCTCACTCATGTGGCCAAGCCTTGAGTGCCACAACTTTGCATCCACATCTGAAGTAGATAATACAGAAGGAGAATTATTAGTAACACAATTACATAAATAAAGAGTACCTACTCTCTTACCTCTGGCCATTACAAGTGCACCCTTGGTCACCTTCCAAGATTTAGCTATGAGAGTTACTGTACAACCCTCATCCCCTAACTTTCTTGCAGAAATCAAATTCCTCTTCAAGTTAGGAACATGCATAACATCTCTCAACACCCATGTGTTGCCATTTTACATTTTTAGCTGCACTTTACCTTTGCCAATAATTTTACAAGGCTCATCATCCCCTAAATACACTATTCCAAAATCTCCATGGATATAGTCACTAAAATATTCTCTGTTGGGGGTAGCATGAAAAGATGCACCAAAATCTAAAACACAAGATTCTATATTATTATGCAAAGAGAATATTAAAGCATCTTGTGCAATACCTGCAACCTTTGCTTCTTCTTTTCCTTCGTGCTGATTGTCCTCCTTAGGATTTGACCAACAATCTCTGCTTATGTGCCCCATCTTTCCACAATTCCAACATTGTGGCTTCCTGCCATTTCTAGATTTGGATCTTCTTCTCACCTTTGACTTAGACCTTGATCTCCCTTTCTTGCTCTTCTCTTTCTGCCTTCCCCTACTCTCAAAACTTAAAGTGTTCCCTGATGTTTCCTCTGTGCTTTTCCTGTAAATTTCCTCATTCAAGATTACACTAACAACATCCTCTACTTTTAAAATATTTGAAGCAGATGCAGTATTACTAACTGCCATTACTAAGCTATGCCAGCTTTCAGGCAAAGAACATAATATTAAAAGAGCTTTAATTTCATCATCAAACACAATATTGACTAAACTTAATTGATTTACAATTCCATGGAAATCATTCAGATGATTAGACACAGATCCACCTTCCTATATACACAAATTAAATAGATGCTTCATAAGATATACCTTATTAGAAGCTGAGGGTTTTTCATACAAATTTGCTAAACTATTCATTAACTCTATTGTAGACTTTACCTGTGATAAATTAGATATCACAGTAGATGCCAGACTTAGTCTTATAGACCCCAGAGCCTTTCTATCAAGAACTTCCCATTCTTCATCATCCATGTCTGTGGGCTTCTTTGCAATCCCACCTAACGGTAAGTATAGATCTTTCTAATACAGATAGTCCTCTATCTGCATTCTCCAATGTTGATAATTTTTGCCATTGAACTTCTCCATTTTTAGTTTACTTTTTTCTGCCATTGCTTCTCCCACTCAAACAAAAATCCCTGTAATCAATACGCACTAACTAGATCTAAACCACTTGTTAGTGAACCTGAGCTCTGATACCACTTGTTGGGGATCAACCAACAATGTTGATTACACTTATGAAAGCAATAAACATGGAATTAAATCAGAATGATAAGTAACTAGAATGATAAATAGCAAAGAACAAGAGATACAAGAAACCACCGTAAAAATTGTATTAAACTCTTTACAGAAGGAATACAATTGAAGAAACTTCTTTTCTTCCACACCTCTCTCAGATGTACAGATCTCTCTCTAGATCTCTTTCCCTCAAGAGCTCTCTCTCTCAAGTACAATCAATCCAACAACTTGGATTGATTCACATATACAATTCTGTACTATTCTTCAACATTCTACTACATTAAAATAAGCTAAGAAGATCTATCCTATTATATAATAATCAGGAAACTTGAGCATGCATTTACAACCAATAGTTATGCCTCTTAAACAAGGGCTCTAAAACAATCTTACTAATAATAGAGATGTATACTTAAGACTATGACTTAATCCTGACATGCAAACACTTGGTTCTGTCCACAAAAATAGCTTTCTAGATGCACAGATAACCGACATTGGTTCCTGCCTATTTGTCTGTGACCGACGTTGACCGATTCCTATCGATGCCGGCATCTCTTGAACTGCTCCTGACCAACGTCAGTCAACTCCTGACCAACGCCGGTGACTGTGTAACTGTAGCAACTTTGAAAAATGCTCCTTTGGTGAAGCTTTTAGCTCCATACCTTAACAAAAACCAAGCATATGAGAATGCACAAAGTGATGAAAGAGATGAAAGATAGTTGAGTTGACCTCAATAGAAATTGAGTGTTGCCTACATAGTCTAGTGGACTCATGTTTCAACTTGAACTTTAGGACAATGTAGTTCACCCAAGTTTGGGAGAGAATAGAATGGGGAATGATGAAAACTAACAAAGAATTGATTAGAATCACAATGTATGAAAAGAGATGCACATCTAAGCATAGAGTCAAGTGTTAAAATGAATTATACCTAGATGCCTATTTTCATATTATGAGCCTAGATTATGCAAAGTGTTCTTGAGAACTATTCATTAGAGTGATGTTGATGTTAAGACTTGAAACTTGAGCACAAAATTCCTGATGTAGCAAAATAAATTAGGTATAATAAGTTATGAATAACTTAGAATGACATAATATTCCAATTGCACTGATCTAGTTAAAATGTGAATGCATATAACTAAGGATAATGGTAAAATAATGAACAAAACCAGAGTTACAACTATTTACATTTAAATAAAAACGCAAAGACAAAGAAAAAGATAAACATAAATGAACCTAACTTGAAATCAACATATGATCAATCAAGACTTAAGTAAGAACAAAAAATGTTTAAAAACAAAAAGCAAAAACATTTTAATGACATGAAACCAAGATATAAATAATCAAGATCCATCTGGACCATCAAGATGTTTTGTAACACAAAAAAGATAAATAAAAACATATAGGGAAACATAAGACAAAGATGAGACAAGAAGTAATCAAAAGAGAAAATGAGAAGAAATAAAAGGAGAGGTGCAAAATCACAACAAAACACTAATAAAATACAAATAAACACACACAAACAAAATCCAAGTTAAAGCGGTTTAAAGACAAATGTTCATACACATGTGGTAGAGGCGTTACTTTCCACCACAACATAACAAAATAATGACACAAGAATTGTTCCTTAATTAAAGAGGAACAATGACAAAAGAAATGGGGGAAGAGAAGAAAAGGAAGGGGTTATTCGAGTTGACTCTAGATGTACAAGACAAATGGACATTGCCTACATAGTTTCATAGATGCATGTTCTAACATGAACTTTAGGTCAAATGTAGTTCTCCTAGAAAATAAGATAGAAGAAAAATGATGACCAGACTAGCATGATTAATGTTATAGAAGAAATGGAAGATATGACAAGAAAATGAGAATGGTCTTGCAAATAACAAGATGATGGGATGAAAAATAATGATCTTGCAAAATGGCAAGTGTGTGGGACAAGATGAATTGGTGCTTCTTGACCTACAAAATGGAAAGAGCATATCATGATAGGATGGGAATGTATAAATGTACAAAACCATGAGATAATTTTTTTATTCTTTTGTGGATCGTGTTCTAATGTTTTTGGTATTTTCAAAGTATTTCCAATGTTTTTGGTGTTTTTGAGATAAAATATGCACAAGGTGGGACCATATAGTCAAGGAGATGCATGTCGAAGAGTAGAGGTTACAATAAAGTATCTAAGCCAAATGTAATGGCCCATGCTTATAAATCAGTGAGAGCGATGATCCTAATAAGGCAACAAATGCCTACAAAGAGTATAAAATGTAATATAGAATAGTATGCAGCATGAAGTAACTTTGAAGAATTATCTGTGTTCAATTATCTATAAAAGTGTGGAAAAGGTATTAAACTGAGAAGATGTTCTTGTTCACTTATCTATAGAAATAGTTACAAAATGTTGTCTTGGTTGAACCGCTTTGTTGAACTGGTGCTAAAGATGGTCATAATACTCATGAGACATAATCAGGATCATAATTGGTTGAGGGATAAAAAGTGTTCAAGATTATAACATTCCCAAGACATAACAAATAATATGGCTCTCAAGGATAATGATCTAAGATAGGATGAAATATGTTCAGAGTGCCATTGATTCCAAAGCCTTCACTATCTAGAGTCATGAAGAGTGAACTAGGGTAGTATAAAATATGTTCAAGGTAGGATAAAATAGTGGGATAAAATTACTTCAGCACAAGTTTCCCCCAAATCAAGGGTCTTGTAAACAAAGGTTCAATTTTTTTCTTACATAGAACCTCTTAAAGTGTATGGTGTTCATGGGATCTAGAAGTTTTTCACCATTAGGTTTAGCCAATTGATATGCCCCTGATCCATAGTTCACCATAACAACATATGGTCTCAACCAATTAGGTTAAAACTTAACTTTATTTTTGTATTCAACATATATGTTCTTTTGGTTCTCTTTCAAAACCAAGTCACCAATATCAAAATATTGAGGGAGAATGTGCTTGTTTTATATTCTTCATAATTTATTTTGATAGGCCTACAAGTTTTCTAAGGTATCTAAATGCTTACCATCAAGAAGTTTTAATTCTTGCAGCCATGAGGCTCTATAGTATTCATCGTCTTTAGTGTGCCCTAGTGATATTTTTAATGATGGAATCTCAATCTTGAATAGGATAATAGCTTCAATGCCAAAAACTAGGGAGTATGGAGTGGCTCTATTTGGGGTTCGATGATTGGTTCTATAAGCCCAAAGGGTAGGAAAGAGTTGTAAGTGTCAATTACAGCAAGTGTCATTGATATTCTTCTTTAAGATGGCTATAATGGTTTTGTTTGATGCCTTATCTTATTTGTTTCCTTTTGGTTTATATGGAGTTGATTTCTTGTGCTTGATCTTGAATTTTGCACAAAGAGATTTTACATCTTGGTTCACAAAGGATCCATCATTATCAGATATAATATAGGCTAGGATGTCATATCAACAAATGATATGGTAATGAATGATTTTGGATATCTACTTCTTGGTAAAATAAGTGAGAAGAGTGGCCTCAATCCACTTGGTAAAGTCCTAAATTGTAGTCAAAATGTGCTTATGGCCATCTAAAGATGTTAGGTTTATTTTCCTAATGAGATCAAGACCCCATGTTGAGAACAACCATGGTGTTGACAAGGAACACACTTTTTCACATAGTTTCAGTCATCGATATCCACTTTGGGCCAATAATAGCATGTTCTAAGGAACACATTTATTAGGAATACATCATTGGTGTTATCCCCACACATTCTTTCATGGACCTGATTTAGTGCCAGCTTGAATTATCCTAAAGATAAATAATGAAGATGTGTTCCATTTTAGCCTTTATGATAAAATGTATTTATAATGAGAGTATAACATGTTAAGTGATGAAGGAATAGTTTTTTTTGGTTTCTATAATGGTTGGTGGGGAAGACATGACTATAGAAATAGTTATAAAAATCTTGGTATCATGGTAGCTCAAGTGGGGGATTAGGACTAGTAATGATGCATACCCTCTCTAAATTTTTTATAATATGTACAGGTTGAAGAATATTTTTAATTAGGAACTAATACTCTTTAGAAATATCATCCATTTGAATCATGGAACCAATCATTACCATTGCATTGGTGGATCTATTTTTTACTCATGGAACTTGTTCAAACTGTACAGATTTAAAATGTGTTTTGAGGTTATCGATAATTTACTTGTAAGGAACAAGCTTGTCATCTCTTATTTGATAATGATAAGTGGTTTGATTGATGATTAAGTATGAATCTCCATAGACCTTTAGGCTTTGAATATCCCACTATATACCAAGGTATATCCCTACAATCGATGCCTCATACTCGGCCATATTATTTATACAATGAAATTATATATGGAATGCTTTGGGAATCAAATCCCCCTATGGTGTGATCAATAATATGCTAGCTCTATCTTTTCGAGATGAGAAGGATCCATCAAAATAGAGCATCCACTATTCAATTTCCTATGATGCTTGTTTTATCGTCATGATAGAATCATCTAGAAAGTCAAACTTGAGAGGTTGAGTATCCTCAATAGGAGCTTCTATAAGCTGGTTAGTAATTACTTTCCCTTTGATTACCTTTTGATTTTGGTACTTAATGTCAAAATCATTTAGGAGCATAACCCATTTATCCATACATCCTTGAATATCTTCTTTAAACAAGAGGAACATGAGAGGGTCCACCTTGGAGATGACAATAGTTTTGTTATTTAGCATATAATGTCATAATTTCTAAGTGGCAAACACCATATCTAAACATGCCTTCACAATAGGCATATAATTATGTTCATAAGACAATAATTTTCATGTTAAATAATAAAAAACATTTTCCTTACCATGATCATCATGTTAGGCCAAAATTACCTCTAGTGCATGTTTATCGCTGATAATAAAGAAGTAACAACTTTCCCTATGTTGGCAGTCTTAAGATCGGTAGATTGGCCAAGTATGTCTTAAGCTTTGCAAATTCTAACTAAAAGCATTCATTCCATTGAAATGTTATGCCTTTATTTAAAATATGAGTAAATGGGTGGCACTTATGTTCCAATTAAGCAATGAACCTACATATAGACTAGATCTTTCCTTACTGGCTTCATAGTTGTTTAAGATTGTTTGGTGGAGGCATTTTCACAATAGTGTTGACTTTTTTAGGGTCAAATTTGATCCCTCATTGTGATACAATGAATCCTAGTAATTTCCTTGATGTGACTCTAAAGACACATTTATTAAGATTCAAGCAGACCTTATATTCATGAATCCTCTCAAAGATTCTTTGTAGAACATCAAGATGTCCATCTCTTGTTTGTAATTTTGCTAGTATATCATCAACATAGTCCTCTATAATTTCATGTATCATGTCATGTAAGATGACAGTCATTACACATTGATATGTTGTTCTAACATTATTCAACCCAAATGGCATGACTTGGTAATAAAATTTCCCTCACAGAGTGGTGAACGTAGCCTTGTGCTAGTCCTCAGGGGTTATCTTGATCTGATTGTAACCAAAAAATCCATCTATTAAGGATAACATCTTTTACCTAGTAGTTGAGTTGATGATCATGTCGATGTTGGGCAGAGGAAAATCATCTTTGGGGCATGCTTTGTTGATATCTCAAAAATCAATACAAATACTTGAGGTCTCTTTACTAATTGGGACTATGCTGGAAAACCATTTAGAGTAATCTAGTGGTCTAATAAAACTAGCTCTTAACAACTTTTCCATTTCAGCCTTAACCAATAGGTTAATGTGTGGATGCATCTTTCTTAGTTTCTACTTGAATGGTTTGGCATCGAGATGGACAACTAGGTGATGCACAACCAAATCACGGTCTAAGCATGGCATGTCAGAGTATGCCCATTCAAAGATGTCTATATAATCCTTAAGAATGAATATAATATGCTCACATTTCACTTCAGTAAGGGAAGCTCCAAGATAAATAATTTTGGGATCTCATAGGTTCCCAAGTTTACTTTTATCATGTTTTCCACAAGAAGTGTGGATCCATCTTTTAGAATCATAGGTAAGGTATGATGATGATTATCTTCTTATGTCACATCTTCTTGGTGTTCCTCCTTGAGATATAGATAGTATGAAGAATCATAATCTACCATCTTAGGTAAAGGCCAATTAGAAAAAAATTGAAAACTCAAGAGCAAGATGCTCAAACATTTGATGTTATTCTAAAGAGATGCTTGTACTAGCTATGGAACTTGGGATAGATAGACCTTATGTGTCCTGAGGGGATGAGAAAAATTTCTGGCCTAGGAGCACCTAAAATAGGTTTTCACTCAAAGACTTGCCTTTTTCTTTACATTTTCCTTGATCAATGAGCACCTCAAATAGGTTTTCACCTAAAGATATCGATGTTTGTTCTTTATTATGACCAATAAAATTTGCCTGCTCTCCAAATTAGGCAGAAGGATCCAAAGAAAAATCAAATCCCTATTTGTGACTGCCAATGGGCAATCCATCTTGTAGGCCTATGTATTCTACAATTAATTCTTCATTTTGAAACTCATTGAGTCATATGACCAAATTTTTATGGTCCCAATATATGAGTTTAGGATGGAAAAGACATAAGGAAAAATGAGGGTTTGATTTAGGATGGGAAGCTCCAATGGTAAATATATAATGTCTTACTTTTGGAATGGAAGCACCATTAGGATAGGTCCATGCTTCAGGATGGGAAGCTCCAATATGCATTATGGTTAATAAGGCATTTGAATCAAATAGATCTGAGTCAGCAAGCTTATCAAAAATGCTATAATGGGATGTTGTGTCACTGCTAAGAGTCTCATCGTTAGTCACTTTAGAAGATTCACTATCAAAATTCATGAGGTCACCCTCTGGTAGTTTAAATATGAGACCGTGATTTCAATTGATAACTCCAGTTGATAAGGGTTCTGAGATTCCTTGCACTTATGGGCCAAGGCCTTTCCATGTATAGTCAAGATGATCCATTATTTAGTTAAGGATAGGATACTTTGGATTCTAAAATCAATTGGTAAGGCCTTCATGATATAACTAATCTCCCTTGATAAAAGCCTCTTAGTCTTTCTATGGCATGATTGCAAGTACAAAAACCATATGTGGTTTTTGTTGTTTCTTCTTTGGCTACCAAACCCAGTTGGGTCCATTAGGAATCTTGGATGGTTTAAGGTTTATAAATGATTTAGGGGATTTAATAAATTATATAATATGGAGGACATCCTTAATATGGTACATGGAAATACCCATGTCTTTAATAAAAACATATTTTACAAGAGCTGTAAGAAATGGATCAACCAAAGTGGAAGCTAGATCACTAGGGTTGATATAATTAGATGGAGATGGATGGGAAATGATGGATTCATTCTTATTTGTAATAAATTTATAACCTAGGCAATAGTTATAATTATGAAACTTAGCTTCAAGATGTTTGCAATATTTATATGGTTGTTGATCAGTGGGAATAGTAACCTCGATCCCATCATGGGGAAACTTAAAGCACTGGTGGAGAGTGGATGGTACTCCCTGTACTTCATGGATCCAAGGATGACTAAGAAGTATGTTACAAGGAATTTTAATATCCAAAATATAGAATAATTTGTGATGATAAATAGACCCAATCATGATTGTAAACCAAATCATACCAAAAGACTCCCTCTTGGCATTGTCATAAGCCTTGATTATAATAGTTTCTAGATGAATGTATTTATCCATGTAGCCCAATCATCATACCCATTTAAGAGATATGATGTTCAGCCCTAAACCATTATCTATAATAACCCACTTGATATCATGATCTATAATGATTATCTCTATGTACAGTGGGTTATTGCGGTTTGTGCCAAGAGTGGACATGTCTTTTTGGTCAAATGTGATTTTCCTAAATGAAGACAAATGTCCAGCTAGGTTCTAGAACTAATTAGGGATTAAATCATTAGGCAAAATAGAATCTTTCAAAAGGTTGTTCATAATAGTTCTATGGACATCAAATGTTTGTAAGATTTCTAATATGGAAATTTGTGCAGGGGTTTTATTCAATTAGTTTACTAGACTATAAGGCTTTTTGATTGTGGATTGAGATAGTTTAGTCTTTGTTGGCATAATATTCAGCTTTGGAACCATCAACACAATGTTCTCATTAGGTTTTATGGAAGAAGTGGGCAAAGGGCCCTAGATGGTGACTCATGGATATCTAGTTATGACTATACAACCTAGAGGTGGCAAGGAGTCTTTATAATTAGAAGAGGAAGGCAAAGGGCCTTATATGATGGCTCACATGTGTCTAGCTATATTACTACAATTTTGAGTTGACAAGGAGTCTTTATAATTAGATGAAGGGTGTTTCTATTTAGAACTAGTAACCCATGCAAACATAGTCACAACATTATTATGAAGAATCAACATGGTATTACTAGGGGGAGAGGGTGTTAACCCTGTAATGATGGGTCCCATACTACAAGGAACATGAGATTGTCCATATGGTTTCTCAGTAACAGTGGCAATGTGGGAAGAAGAAATGTGCCCCATAGTATTGTTATAGTCATATTGCATGTTATAAGCCACATTTTTAGGGTGGGAATTATGATCTTGATTATACTCATTACAATTATGACCCTAATATTGGTTCTAATTTTGCGTATGTCCTTGATTTTGACCTTGATTTTTATTTTTTCTTGGTGGTGGTGGATTATGTCAAAGAAAGGGGTCCTTGTAGATCCCCATATCCTGATTTGTGTTCTAATTATGGGCTAACTTAATCTCTATTTCACCATTTTCAATAAAGTCTTCAATAATGTGTCATAATTAGATGCAATGATATGCACCATGACCAACAACATGATGGAAGTTGCATCATTTGTTTTCTTTGTACCAATCTAGTTTTGGTTGATCTTGAGGAAATGGCCTAGGTACTAGCCATATAATCAAATTAGTAGTGATGAGATTTTGTAGCACTATTTCAATTGGTTTTCCTAACTTGTTAGAAACTCTGAAATTACTATGTAATGTCCTTCATGGAGGTTATCTCTACAAAGTAGGTGGTAGATTAGGGGGAGTTAATTATACATTTGGGGGAGACATATCCTACACCATTTCTACATGCCTTGTTTCAGTCACCCCATTTCCAACCATGTTCTTATTTTTGTTAAATCCCTTAGGCTTATCCTGTGCAACCATTTGAACTAGTGATTGAGTTTGATTAGATATTTGACCCTACATGAAAATCTTGACATGGTCTTTAGTAATAAGAGCCTTCTCAATCTACACTCCTTTCTCAATAGTTTATTTAAATGAGTTTGTATAAGCTAACCATATATTATGTGCAACTTTAGGATGCAAGTTCTATGCAAATATATTGGCCAATTGTTTGTTTGGTAAGTTATGTTGAAAGTAGCCTACCAATGCTCTCCACCTTTGTAGATATGTGGAAAAAATTTCACCATCATGATATTTGGCTTTGCACAAGTCAATAATGGTCAATTCATGTTTTATTTTATATGATAAATGGTCAAATAATTTTTTTGATAAGTTTTTCTAATTTACAACCGATCCCTTGGGTAGTTTAAGTAGCTAATCTAAAGCTTGTCCCATTAAACTTTAGAAAAATAGTCATAGCAAGTACTCACTACTATAAGTAACCTATTGGCATATGACAAAGAATGCTTATATGAGCTCATGTGGATCTCCCTTTCCTTTGTAATTTTCAAATTTTGGTGCCTCAAAATGAGGTGGAAAGTGGTTTTGGAGAATAGATAAATCAAATGGCTATGGATATATCTCATCAAATTTGTACTTTTTAATTCTATTATTCATCTCCAATATCTAAACAATTTCCTTCATAGAATTACACTCTTGCATGTTTGGTGCATTTTTAGATTAGATAAGATGTTGTTGGGGTAGAATGTGCCCCTAGTTTTGTTACTTTTGGGGTGGGATGTGTCCTTAATTTTGTTGTTGTTGGGGTGGAATGTGCCCCTAGTTGTGTTGTTGTTGGGGTAGAATGTGCCCTTGGTTTTGATTCTATTGGGGTGGAATGTGCCCCTAATTTCGTGTGGATCTATAGGTAATGTATACCTTGTGATCCACACCTTGGTTCTAATTTACTCCTTGAGTCGAGAAAATAGGCCATTGATTTTTGGATTGTAAAACATTCCCTAAATTCAGCTATTTAGTACTTTGTTGACTTTGGGAAGTTTTGTGTTTGTTTACCAATTTCTTTGTTAGTTGGAACAAACTAACCAAATGGTCTTGAGGGATTTCCTTAATTTGAGCTGAATGTTTGGTTCTTTGATTTTGTAAAGTAACAAGAGGTTCTTGATGATTGAAGAATGTATGATCTGTGTTAAATGGAACATTTTGTAAGATCTCTTGTGACTTTGATTATTCATTTAGGTTTCCTTGATCCACTATGGTTATGTTCTCATCAAATGTTTGTTGTGTACTTTTGACCACATTTCCCTATTCTTTCAAAGCATCATTATGAATTGAAGTGGAAACTAATGATTTAGTTAAGTTTGTGACAAGTTGATCTGCATATCGTTAACTTATTATCTTGATCTTAGCTAGAAGATCCAGATTTGTGAGTTTTGACTCTATTTGTATTTATTTTCCTTTGTTAGAAGAAGAAGGTATGTCTATTTGTGAAAAATATTGATCTTGAAGTCATTTTTTCTCTTTTTCTAACTAAGGTATGCAATTTTTCTATAGGAAATTCGAAAGGTAGTCTAGCACGTGATTCTATCAATTTAAGAAGTGCTTCATCTTGATCTTCTTGGGATTGATATTCATTATAATCATCTTCAGATCCTACTGTTGTGAAGATGTCAAAAAAAATAGGGTTGTCTTGACCATCATAAAATTTATCATCCTCATAGCCAAGGCCATAAGAGGCCCCACTACAAGTGAACCTTTGAGTCATGTCTAAAAAGATTTGTTCTTTATGTTTGACTAGATTTGGATCAATGTTTTGAAAATGTTAAAACAAGTTATGCTTGGTTCTCTTCAAATAAATGACTAAGGTACCAAAGAGACTATAAATTAGGGTGGTTTGGAACCTCACACAATTAGAAGATTTGGTTCATGAATTTACTCAACCCTTGGTAAAGCTGAAATCATATAGATTGGAGGGTAAGGTAACTCAAAGATACAAGGTGAAAACTAGTACACCAAAGCCTTGATCTTTATGATATGTCTGTACCATAAAATCTAGTTTAACTTTGATGAGTTGACCCTAAAAAATTAGAGGAAATCTCTCTGGATTATGAAGAAGATAATATGAACTAAGCAACTCAAGATGTAAAAACATACATGAATCACTAAGTACAAAGCTAGGACCAAATGGGTAACACAACATCACCACATGGTTCTAGCAGGACAAAATATGTTCTAGGACTCAAAGTGTGAGCAATACATAAGATGACTTGAGTTCACCAAGATGATAATATGATTTTGAGATTAATAAATAGCCCTCAATCCAAATGGAAAATTGAACCCAAGTTAGAATAAGTTTAGTGTGCAAATGGTGAACCCAATTTAACACTTTAACCCTTATAACTTAGAAATGTTTAATTTCAGATGTGAATTATAAATGAGGGACTTAAACAAATTGGGTAAATGATATAGATTCAATTGGTTAGCATAATTGTGCCAAAGTGTGTAACATGACACAAAGTTTTGATAAAATTTTGAATAAGGAAAAGATAAATTTTCTAATTGGATAGCGTAACACCTCCCTTATTCAACACCTCCCTTGCTCAATAATTTTGAGGATAATGTGTTTTGGTTAAGTTTTTTTGAATTAACAAGCAATTTTTAGACACAAATCAAGACCTAGTAAGCTAATGACAAAAAAAATTATCTTAAGTCTAAACTGACAAAGTTGTGTGATATTATTGGAGTATATCTATATACATCATTTGAGAGGTTTTTAAGTGTTCATCCAAAATTAAATACACAATATATAGTAGGTTTTTTACACCCCCTTCTCTCAAATGACAATATGACAACATGGACCTTGAGATACACCTTGCACCAATAACACTTCCATGGAAATTGGGGATTCATCTAAGATCTATAAGTTTTTGAACGTCTAGATGGATCAATTACCTAATGAATTTCATGCCACATTGAAAAATAAACACACTTAAATTGGGTATCTATGGCACTTAGATTGTTGAAAAGTCTTGCCATTTTTGCAACCACCACATCCATTACTTGCTCAGTGTAGTGTGATGTCCAAAGTGCAGATACATCCCATGTGTAACTCCATAACTAGAAGGTGATTTAACCATTCAAACCTTTGATCTTAGTGGGAGTGATGAAGTCAGTGATAGGAGATGAAACCCTAGGTCAAAGCTTTCCTATAGAACCTATGGGAGGTAATGAAGTCCCTGTCACAAGCCAAGATTCAATAAAATAAATGACTAATAGAAATACTTTAGTGTCATTTTAATATCACCCAAACTATTACAAGTTTTTGGGGAGTGCTTTAGATGACATTTTTTATATGCCTTGGACTAAGCATGTTTGCAATAAGGACAATGTTTTTGATTCTAAAATTTCCCTAAAGGGGATAGATAGAAGAGCATACATGCAACGTACCTATTTTTTCCAATCAAATTCTAAGTTTAAACAACTATTGAAGAATAAATTTGATAAGTGAGTTCAATTTTAAGCATGAAATGAAAGATTAGGTAATATTATTTTGACCCCTTGGTCTTAAGTTTTAAATTTGAAAGCATAATTTGTCAAAACATTCACCTAAGTATCTAAATTTTTCATTAAGCACCAAAATAAGGTTCCTAATCCATTTTAAATTTTCAAAAAAGGTCTAAAAAACATGTTTTAACAAATTCCAAGTTTGATCCTACAATTAAAAAGTTATTATGTCCTTTAGCTTTGAATCTAATTTGCAAATGAGCGAATTTTTTTCTCAAAACAGGCTATCTATTTTGAAATCACTGTTACATAGTCAATATCATTGTTTCCCTACAAAATCACAATTTCAGACAATAATATCATTGTTTCAAGTTAGATCAAATAGAAAACACAATATCATTGTTTACCTACAAAATTTTTGCTAATTTTAATAATATCACTGTTATAAAACAAAATTGTTGTTACCAGATAGAAAACAAAAAAAAATTGTTTTTTTGTTGACAAAATTGCTACCCAAATTAACAATATCACTACCCAGAATGGAAATATTGTTGTTTTATGAAATCTTCACTTCGACAAATAATATCACTTTTTTGATCAACAAAATCATTGTTCTGGTATACAAAATTACTATTTAGTAAACAACAATTTCATTACAAAATCACAACTATGTCAGGAAAAATATTATAACAGAGAGAAAAACTGTGAAACTTAGGAATGAAAATGTAATTTACCAAAAAATAGACTTTTAATCTAAAATTTCATTCTTTTAGCTCCCTCATTCCAATATTCTGCATAAACATGGTTAATAAGTTTCTTGAAAGAGCTTTGTGACCAAATTTGTGGGGTGCGTTCCCACTAAGTGTGCCAAAATGTAGAGAGGATTACATAAAATGATTAGTCAAACATTAGTCCAATAAATCAAAGTAAAAATGCATAAGAGTAAACTGAATTAAGCCTATCTATTCATGTGGGAATTACAAGTAATAGTAAGAAATAATTGAAATAAAGCAATACCATTTTACCTTCCCAAGTGGATTCACCATACAAATGTGGCTCAAAACCATGTTCTCCCTTGATCAAGAGCTCTTGTCTTCATCAAAAATGGTGGCCAACTCCTCCAATGTCTTAATAACTCCTAAAACCTAGGCTTATGATTTGGAATCACTAAACTAGCCTATCAATGAAGCTTGCAAATAAAATAAATAATGAAATGAAAAAGATTATGGAGATAATTTAGCATTATAACTTTTCATAAATCAAGTTTAAAAATGATGTTCATGGCCTCTCTATTTATAGATTTTTTAGATTGATCAGGGTCAACCATGATCAGCCATCTCAAGATTTAGATGTGTGGTCATGAATTAATCCAATTATAGAATTAAACACATAAATATCCCTCATACATATTTTGGATAGAGGGGTATTTAAGAGACATGGAGGGTCTTAGTGAGGCATGGGAGACCTATAATCCTAATATTTTATGCATTTTATGGCTTATGGATGCCACCCCATATGATGATGTCACTAGGTGATGTAGATAATAGAAATTGATTTCCAAAAAGAAATATTCAATAACTCTCATGTAAATTCACTTAAGATCTTGATTTGGTTTAATTAGCCTAAAACATGATTAGTCATTTTGGTGAAAACCTTGGCTCTTTGGTGCACAAATTAATCAAATTGGTCAGAATGTCCTATTATTGGCTCCAAATTTGATTGGCTTAGAATTAGAAGTTGATGTTAGATACATTAGATCTATTATCCCATTTAGGATGTTGTCAACACCAAATAACAAGGGCACATGTCTTGTGCAAGATTTTTGATAGAAAAGAGCAGTCCAAGGCACCCAAGTATAAAATTAGCATTTTGACTCAAAATGATCTGATCAAAGTTAGCTAGACTATAAAATTCATTCCCCTATTTAGGGATACTTTGACCTAAATCAACACTTGTAAATGACAAGTTTGAACCATTTAGGGTGTTTTGGTGGTTTTAGGCCAAATTGTTCATTTGAGTGCAATTCGAGTAAGATTGATAATTTAAACACAAATGGTGTTAGGAATTAGATGTCTACACCATGTACTATGAAATGATGCTTCATTTGATGGAATATCAAGGTGTGTATAATTTCATGAAGCATATTCATAAGTGTGAAATTATCTTGAGAGCATGAAACATAACTTCCTCTAAGAGAAAAAAAACATAATTTTCAACCTCACTCTTGTAAAGAGCACAAAAATGATATAATAAATATGATCCTCAATAAGTAGTAGTTAATTGTGACTAGCTTAAGACACCATTTATCCAAGAGTTTGATATTTCAAAGTCTGAGCAATAAATAATTGCTACACTAAAGGATATAAAATATGAACTAACTAAGAGTGTGTGTGGGTATGATGCATGATTTAAGACACTACTATACAAGCTTTCATTTGGGATCAATGTAGATCAACACACTTAATGGTTTTTGGGAGCTATATTGCTCCCCTTTATATGAACATTGTATTAAATAGCCTTTACTATCCTATGAGAGAAATTGGAAGCTACCCTCTACATCGAAGATGTTGGAAGAATTGATACATGGATTAACACTTTTATGGAGGTGTAAACACTAGAAAACTACACACTTGGTTCTAGCCATCAAATTTCCTTGCTCATCTCTCTTTCAATTATTTCAATCACACTGATAAGTCAAAATAGCCTATCTTAAGCAAACCCCTTTACATAACCCATTTAACCTAACTTCACCTTAGGTATATTTAGCCACTTAGCTAATTTAATTTACCAAATAACCCTTTCACCCTAACTAACCCTTTCACCTACTACTTAGCTTCTCAACGAATGATGGTCAGGGTAACCATTGATAGTTACCCTAACTATTGATGGTTAGGTCTCTAAGCTGGTAACACATAACCAGCTATTCTCAAGGCAATCTAGGTACAAATTTAATAGTTTTCACCTGATCCATCTTCTAACACATCATGAACACCTCATTACTCATCATCTATATCTTTCTTACTCCATCACATTTTCTTATAAAAGGAAGTGAGAAAAAAGGAAATGGATCCACAAATAGATATCCAAATTCTACATATAGGTACTCAAGTCTTCCAAGCATTCGAAGATTCTTCATGCAAGTTTCTCTAGCATCCACGAACTTGAACCTCTACTAAAATCCATCTAGAATTCCCTCAAGCACTATTATGCTACCAAAGTCTTTTTGGATTAGGTAAGCATTAGATTACTTCCATTTATCTTTCTTCATTCTACTTAAATATTCTTATCTGAACCTTACCTCTTTAAAATCCTTCCCATCAGACCTCTAATCTTATCTAAGAACATCTATCCCTTTGCCCTATCATTAATAGATCTTGAATAGACCTTTACATTTAGCTATTCTATATCTACAACTCTTATTAGAGACCTTTCTGAGCATTCTTAATCACCTGGAGGTAACCATCGATGGTTGCCTAACTGGTAATGGTTTCTCCATAACCATCGATGATCAGCCCCTTGGTTAAAACCCTTGTTTTCAACCTACCACTGAAACCTTGATCAAACCCTACTTTTTTCCACTTTTTATCTTAAATCAGACTAGACCTAACCACACCCAAATAGAACATTAATTTGATAAATTATCATCTCTTTTTTTAGTTTATCAGATCTTAGCTTATATTTTCAAAGTATTCATTTCTTTTCTTTCAACATTAACTTATTTTACAAGTGTGGATTGATAGCCTCCATAGATAGCTCATGCTTTTTTGGATCTAGCATCGACTAGGCAATCCAACCTTCCTCCTTGTCTAACAAACAAGCTTTCTTTGAGTGTTTTCTTATCCATGTCATCTTTTCCTAGCCAAAGAAGAGTTTTCCACTTCATCTGGTTCATGCACACATTTCCACCAGGTTTTTCTACCATATATATTTTACCCTTTTCTACAACACTTATGTCTTTATTTCTTCTTAGTCATAAAAGTGAAAATTATAGCTCAAATATTTTGGCATGCTTAGTGGGACCCTAGTTCCATTTTTTCCCTTGCTATGGGGCCTAGTTCCCTTTCTTCTTTTATTGTATGCTAGTTGAATAAAATATAAACATTTCCTTTTGGGTATAAAATAAATTTTTGCATTCATGGTTTGATTGTTTGATTTATCTCACCTAGTTAATTAAAGCATCATGAATTAATTGTAGCACACTTATGTTATGAAAACAAACCGCTCACACAAAAAAAATCATAACATAATTGAGACAAGGCCCATTGGATCATCTTACCCTTTCCAATGATCTTACTTGAATTTCATCACCAAGGGGAGGACCCACTCTATTCTCTGGTGGAGTATAAACTCTAGACAAATGGTATCTATTGGCTAAGTGACCTATCACATCTTTGGGTTCATGAAGTGTGAGGAGCGAGCCCCCAGTACCAAGCCATATACCTGGTCTAGTGTAGATTATTTTTAAGCACCATAACAAAACTTGAAACCGTCCTTAGCTTGCTTTTTTAGTCCCTGGTTCCCAATCCAAACTTCTTTAACACTCACTAAGGCATAATCCAAAAGTTATTTAAAATGAATCATATGATTAATTGCACTTTTAGTTTGTGTCTTGTTTGCCTCAAACTTTTCTTTGCTTGCTCATTATTTGAGGTGAGAGGTTCATTTTTCTTTTCCAAATCCTCACAAGGTTTTTACTAGGAAACCACTGAGGAATGAAACCCATCAAACATTCCCTACCTCTTATTCTTCATCATCCATTGGGTATACTTTAGAGTTTGAGGGTTCTCCTCATCATTATCCCCCCTACCATTCCTCAAATTATTGTTGAGGGTAATACTAATTTTGCCACTTTCCTTAACAATAAACCCATTGCCCTTCAACACTATCTTAACACATTAGCTCATCATACCCCAACTACCTTGGTTCCTCCTATGGATCCTCCTTTAGGTATGCCTCATGAGCTTATGATGGGTGTTACTTCTACCCAACCCTTGGTTACTCAAGCTTCATCTTATACCCATAACCCATCTTCTACCACCAAAATCCAATCCAATATTCTAACCCATAATCAAACACCCCCTACACATCTAATGTAGAAGTAATCCAACCTCTTTTTAATTATCCTAAATCCACCTTAGGGTTAACTTATACCCCTCTTTCCACCTTTCCTTCCACCATTTCCACCCAACCAACTTATACCCATCTCCAAAAATTGGTGCCTTCTATACCTCAAACTCTTCCAACCATTAACACACAAGTTACTACTCAAACTCAACCCCAAACCACTCATGCTTCCATACCTCCAACTAAAATAACATATCAATAAATTCCCACAACCTATTATTAATATGTGCCTAATCCACAAGGTCACATAACCCCTTCAACTCAATCTTATGTACCCATGAATCCTTATGTGTCACCATCTCAACCTCTTATAACCACCTACCCATTTACAACATCTTCACAACCTCCTTATCAATATGTTGCATCTACCATACCTCAACCCAACCTACCCTAAAATATTCCATCTATCCAACCTCAAACCCACTTGGTCAAGATGTTAATTGATAAAATGACCAATCTCAAATCATCCATCTTAGGAACCCATAAACTTCTCTCTTATGACCAAATATGCAATGAACCCATCCATCCCATCCCAATCCTATCCTCCTCAATGGGAATTACCTAAAGTTTCCAAATTTCAAGACAAAGAGGACCTACAACAAAATTTAAAGGCATTTCACCACTCATGCTACTTAATTGCACATAATGATGCCCTCCTTCAAACTTTCCCCATGTCTTTGACAAGACCCACTCTTGATTGGTATAGTGACCTCACCAAGCATTCTATCTTTGCTTTCACCCAACTTACCCAAGTCTTTTTAGATCACTTTTCGATTAACATATCTATAAAGGTTTCCATAACTGAACTTTATTCTATTAAGTAATTTGATAATGAATCATTTGTTGATTTTGTTGCTAGATGGAGAGGTTTTATCAACCAAATTTATTTCTCATTACCACAAACTGAATTGATTGAACTCTTTTCATGAGGTTATGCCAAACACATTTCAACCACTCTCAAATTTCAAACTTTTTGAGCTTTTGATGAGGCCTTTACTATGGCATGAAAATTGTAAATTTGATCCATCGAGGAAGGAAAATTAAAACTTTGGAATAATAATTCCACCTTTAAATCTAATGATCCTTCCTCATCATCAAAACCCACCAATCAATCCAACCCATCTAAATCTAAGACATATATCAACTTAGTTGTTCTCAAAACCACTCCACCTCTAACCATCAACTAATCCAACCCCTCAACCAATTCCTCTTATTATTTTAAATAACCCAACCCAGATCAAATCTGTGGACCTCCAAAATAGTACAATCCTATTGGAGAATCTTACTCTTCAATTTTGGATAAAGTACTCAAAACAAACATCATTCAACTTCCACCCATAAAACCCCCTCAACAATTTGATACTACTCATCCCACACCTAGTTGGTATAATGAAAATGATTCATGTGCATACCACTGGGTTATCGAAAATGATGTTAGTAGGTTTAATACCTTCAAAATGATTGTCCAAAACATGATTTATAGGGGAAACTCATATTTGACAATCCCAATGTACCCCCTAACCAATCCCTTAACATTTTTCATAAACCATTTCCCAACCATATACCCTCTAACAACTATAATGAAAACCAACGTAAATCATCTCACACAAATGAGGTCAATATGGTTGATACAATCATTGATGAACCCTTTGTAGACACCTAAATCTAGCCACTGATGACCTCTAATCAGGATTTTGACCAATTTCCACCAAAATGCACAATTTGGCCTAAAAATACTAAAGCACGCTAAATGATATAAAAATGACATATTCAAGTGATGATTTTGGCTAGAGTATCATTAAATGGAGAAATGCAATTTATGGGATAGCTAACTTTGATTAGATCATTTTGAGTAAAAATGCCAATTGTGCACCTAGGTGCTCTGGATTGCTCTTTTCTATCAAATTTATTGTACAAGATGCATGTATTTGATATTTGGTGTTGGTAACATCCTAAATGGGATAATGGATCTAAAGCATCTAACATTGCCTTCCAATTCCAATCCAATCAAATTTTCAACCAATAATAAGGCATTCTGATCAAATTGAGTAATTTGTGCAGAAAGTGCTTAAACATGCTTAAGAGCTAATTCACCCAAATAAGGCATAATTAATAATTCCATGGAAACATGTTGAATAATTTGTTTTGGAAATAAATATTGAATATCTTTATCATCAGGTGACCTCATTTCTTAGGAAGACATCCCTAGGCCATAAATGCCATAAATATTAGGATTCATGTCTCCTATGCCTCATCAAAGTCCTCTATGCCTCTTAACTGCTCCTCTATCCCAAATATTGATGAGCTTATTTATCAATTTAAATTGCATTATTAGATTAATCCTTATCCACACATCTTAATCTTGAGATGAATGGTTCAGGTTGATTCTGATCAATCTCAAAAATCTATAAATAGAGAGGCCATGAACATCATTTCAAAGCTATTTTGGTGCAATGTTATTGTGTTCAAATATCTTTAAGAACACATGATTATGAAAATTTATAATGCATAATTGATTAGAAATATTCATGCAACTAGTGTTACCATGCCAAATTAATTCTAAGCCAAGCCAAGCCACAAACCAAAGGTGTCAAGGAGAGATGCAGGTAGCCAAGCTTCCATTGCCAAGGACTTCATGAGCACAAATCTAAGCAAGCCACTACTACAAAGGCATTTGGAGCATCCAAGGAAGGTGAAGGAATTCTTGTTATTTTTCCTTACCTTTTAGTTGTGGTTGTCATTTGTTTTTGTTACTAAGTTCACCCTAGTAAATAGGCATGAAGATGTTAGCTTAGTGTGTTTTTGATTTGGTTTCATTCACTAACACCATACTAATCTCTTGTTCTTAGTCAAATTCCTATTTCACATAATGGCACACTTGGTGGGATGAGATGCATCCTACACATGAAGAAGATCATTATGCAACTTTAAAATCTTCATTTGGATAATTAAAACTCTTGCAATTTGATTTTCTAACTTTATTTTGCCATTTGTCTTTATCACGAGTTTACAAAATAACCGTCATCAGTTAGTAAAACCATCATCGATTAGCATAGCCATCATCAATAACTATTGGTATAACTATTGTTGGTTAGTATAACCATCATTGGTTAGTAAGTGTATCCATTATCAATTAGTAGAACCGACGTCGGTCACTATGTTTTTCTTAAAAACACAAAATTGAGAGATATTTTTTTGAAGTTCATTATTTCAAACCCAAAATAGCCTCAAGGATAAAGGACATGCTAACATTTTTGTTGTAGGACCAAGCTTGACATTTTCTAAAAACATGTTTAGATCACTTTTTGCATGCTTAAAAATGAATCAAGAACATTATTTTGGTGCTTAAAGTAACATTTAAGGTGCTTAAGTAAGTATTTTTAGCATTAGTTTCCAAAGTTACAACTAAGACCAAGGGTCAAATGAACACCACCCAATCTTTTGAATTGGGTGCTTAGAAAATGAACTCATCTTTCTAAAAGTTTTTTGTCTTCAATAGTTGTTTGATCTAATTTTGTTTAGCAAAGAGAGGGGTGTTGCATGTATTCTCTTCCATTTATCCCCTTTAGGGAACCCTTGGAATCAAAAGTGCCATTACTAATGCAAAAAGCCTAGTCCAAGGCTTAGAAAGAATGTCATCTAAAGCACTCCCTAAAAACTCATCAAATTTTGGGTGATCTTGACGACCCTAAAGTCTTTCTATTTAGGATTTCTTTATTTTATGTAAACTTGGCTTGCTAGGGGGACTTCATCACCTCCCATGAGTTATTTAGGGAAACTTTGACTTGGGGTTTCATCTCCCAACATTGACTTAACTTACTCCTTTTGAGTTACACATGGGATGTATTTGCATTTGGACATCACACTACACTAAGCAAACAATAGGATGTAGTGGTTGTAAAAAGAACTAGACCTTTTTACAACTATCCAATGTCATGGTAACCCAATTTTTGTGCTTATATTTTGCATCAATTGATGTGAAATTCATTGTGAAATTTATTCCCCTAGAAAAATTTGAAAGCTTTCTAGTTTAGTCAACCCCACATTGCCATACCCTTGCTAAGATTTGGATGATTATACTTAGTGTATTTTAGTCATTTTTTCTTGGTATATTTTGAGACAAAAAATTGTTTGTTTTTTCATAAGCTATGTAAAAATAAATTTTTATATATGTCACTCTTTTGTCTAAAGAGGCATTATGCTGGCCATTTTACACCACACTTGTGCCTTAAATTTTTTGCTAAACTTGTTTGTGTGTGTGTCATTTGAGTTGAGGAGGGTAGTGTTATGATGCCCAAAACATGTTAAACCCAATTTTCCTTTGATTATTTTGAGGCATCACATAAATCACATCATTCAAGCATGCTTACATCATTAGGCTTCTCAAATTCGTTTCAAGACTTGTTTAACCTTATGCCAAAAACCATTTATTTCAAACCATGTCATGTATACCATTTAGATCTTTGTCTTGTGTTGTCATGTTGTCCAATATTGTCTAGCTTGTTTGGTCAAATCCTAATTTTCAACATTGATTTTTTAATTAGCCTTATTAAGTTTAGATCCAAACATTGATTGATTTTTATTTAGGCCTCAATTCGTGCCATTGATACATAGATATTTTTATTTTGGGTTGCATAACTTTGATTAATTAATTAACTAAAATTGAAAAATGTTGATGGTTTGTTTGTTCAATACCTATCCTTATCATTGTTTGTGACTTTATTTGGGAGAACACAACCTTTCTCAAAGAGCCTTTTATCTTTTGCCTTATGCCAACTGATAATGTTTATGTTTGATTCTATGTGCCAGGTTTATCTCAAAGTTGTCTCCAAACTTGTTAGATTAAATCAAATCACATCATGCCTTTGTTTCAAGTCTAAATTTTGATGCTATTTGGCCAAAAGTCCTAGCGTATGCCTATTTATTTGATCCTAGATTTTAAATCCACATTTGGACAAAAGACCTAGCAAATCAACTTTTCCCTTTCTTAGTTTAGACCTTGTTTGGAACACTTTGATCTAGACCTTTGAAATTCTAGTTTTATTCAGACACTTGACCTTTTTTGCATATGACATCTAACATTAGAAATTTGATGTCAGGTTTTTTTATTCCAAGTCTTATCACAAATCATTTTTGAGATATAGCTCCACCTTTTGAACAACTTAGACCAAGATTGAACCATTTGTCCTTTGGACATAATTTTTCAAATTTTGTATAACTCTAAGCCTTTTTGTTTTGGAACTTTCATCATTTATGTAGATATGTCTCACTATAATTATGGTGGATTCATGTACAATCCAACATATGATAGAATGGCTACATAAAATACCACTAAGAACCCCTATAGATAAATATTTTGTAAGGAGTTTTATTATTCTCCCTATAATACTCCATATGGGAAACATAGTCAAAATCCACAAAATCCAACTCAAGACCTTGATTGGTATGAAGAAGCTCGTGAGGAGGAATTTGAAGACCTAATTACAGATAATGTTTTTTGGGATACATATCCATACCCTATTTACAATAATCAAATACATGAAACATAATCAAGAACTTGCTTATGACCCAACTCACGACTGGGATGATATGGTTTATGAGAAAGACTTGGATGCTTTAGCTTGTGAAAGCAATCAAGTTACATAATGTCCTTTTGTTATCCAATCATTAACTACCCCTAACCCTCCTTCAGATTATATGAGCTATCAAGATCCAAAATATCCAAGGAATACCATTACCATTTTGAGACCTCATCCTTTAACTTGTGTGAGCAACTAGGCTCCACAACACCCCTTCATCATTTCAAGACCTAGTCCTTTGGCTTGTGCGAGTAATCAATCCCCACAATTCCCTATCATTACCATCTTAGGACTTCATCCTTTGGATCATGTGATAAATCATGCTCCTCAAGGCCATACCATTATCCAACCACAAGTCATTCCTCATCTAGAACCAATTCCATCCAAACCTCAACTGATCAAATCATTTAAAGACAAAGCTATGTTTAAAATTGGTATTTTCAAACTCATTTGAAAACAAATCCAAGAAAACCAACCAATCCAAGATGTTTTTGTTGAACTAACAACTTATGATAAATCAACCTATGATGAATCATCTATTGATCCTATACTAGTTGTCGAGGAGTCTCACACTGACAAGCCAATCTTTGTCAACTCACTTCTTAATGATTATAACCACCTTTGGGAAAATAATTACATTGACCATGTGCCTATTTTTTAAGAGCCTCATATTGACAAGCCAGTCTTTGAAGAGTTGTCTCTTGACCTTTTTCTCATCCTAGATGAGTCCCCCTCTAATAAACTAGTTTTTGTGGAGCCCATTATGCCATCATAAGCTATTACTTGTCCAATACCAAATATTTAGTAAGAAATCATTATAAAAAATTACCCATTAGAAGAAGAATCAAAGTTAGAGTTAGGTTCTATTCTTGAACCAACATCAGATTTAGTATCAGAATCATAATCAACATCAGTCTCAACATTAAATTTATAGTCCCTTGAGTTAGAATCAGATTTAGAAGAAGAATATGTTCATGGTTATTACAACATTGGTTACGCATAGACACAAGTTATCCTAGTATCTTATATGAGGATTGTGTAGCCTCTCCCCATTCCATTACCATTCCATAGGCCTTTAACATCACCAAAATAGCCATATAATTGACATTCCATCTCCCATAAGTGTCAATTGGGATCTATAGAATTACACTTTGTTAAATTGCATCCATGGTGACATAGAAATTGAATAAGAGCAAGGAGGCCAAGACCACATTCATATAGCAGAAGAACACTCTTCTAGTGAAAATTTTTCAAAGGTGTTATGTGACAATCAAATTTAGAACTCAACATCTTCTAGTGAAATTTTTTTAGAAGTGCTAGAAGACAATCAAAGTTAAAAGTCAACATTACTTAGTGAAACCTTCTCAGAGGCACTATAGGACAATTAAGACAACTTCATTGGTGAAAACCTCATCGAGGCACTGATAGTTGAGCACAAAATTTATTCATTACTTGATGAAGACAAAATCAAAGATCAAATCAAAATAGCTTCTTATCTACAGCCTAATCAGATGGTAGCTACTCTTAGGCCCAAACAATAGAAAAATTTGATGTTTATATCGAGAGAATAAGTATTCATCCCTGTCACAATCAAAATTATGTTGAATCTGGCATCAACAACATTACGTGTGACTGAACATCCTATTCTTCATTTATTTCCAAATTATTCCACATTCCATTATCATCTACCATTCCATTTCATATTCAAACCTACCATCCATTATTTTTCCTTGTTTACCATCCATGGATATAATTTCCTTTATAGAGGCTAAAAACATACCTTGTCTCAATGTTTGAAGGAATCAAAATCAATGATGAACAAAGATCATAAAAGCATTCTCAAAATCCAAATCTACATTAAGTTTTTGACAAAGAAACTATTCAAATAAGGTGTGGGATAGCAATTAACATGATTGATTATTTTTTTTGTATCATTTTTTTATTAGGACATGCATCTCTCTATCAGTAGGAACAATAGAATCAAAAACCACACCTAGGCCAAAAACACGTATAATACCATTTCACATTGTCATGTGATTGCCATTGTTACATATGCCTATTTGCCATTATGATAGATCCTAGCCATTCACCCTATCATTTGGGGGAAAACCTACTACCATTTTATCCAAAACCATCATTATCCTTATCAATACCATACCATCCTATCATTCCATTCTTATCTAAACCAAAGCCTATTTTTAGTCATCCTACCCAATCTCGTTTTGATCTTGGTTACTTTTATTCTTCCCACACCTTTTGTGGGGGGAATCTGATCAAGTTTCATCAATTAATCAAATATGTGTTTATAATGGAAGTCTATGAAATTAGTGTGATAGTTGATCTTGCAAGATATATTTCATCCTATTAAGCTTGTTTATGTGAGCATGATTATAACCACCTATGGGCAAATTATTGTTTCACCAGTCTTGCTTCTAATTATAACTACCTATGGGTAAATTAATATCATTGACGTATGCATTTATATCCTAGTTATAATTCCCTATGGGTAAACTAGGGGAAACACTTGTTTACCATGCATTACCACATCACCTTGCCATCACTATTTTCATTTGACTGGCCATTTGCTAGATTTGAGAACTTGTTGGGACATAGTTGGTTTTTACCTGCCTTTTGTGTGGATGGAATTACTATGACTTGAGGTAATTTTAGGACTATGTGGGTCATGCTCAATTCATGTTGAGGTCACCTCAATCCCCCTTTCCATACACTCTCACCATTTTGCAAGCAACCTAAGCCAAAATCTCTCACCATTTTGCAAGCAGGTATCTTGTCATTCTCTAATGAGTTAAGATACCTAAAAATTCCAAAAAAAATTATAATATTTCAAAATCCAAAAATATTTGTCTTGTCTAAACTTAGTCAATTATCCTTGATCCACATTACTGGGGCATTGTCATTGTCAGGATGCTTTCTTTTGATTTTAATTTCAAGCTTTCTATTTGTTTGTTTATTTTAGGTTATTTATTTGTTTGTTTGTTTTTTTATTTATTTGTTTATTTATTTGCTTGCCTATTTGTTTGATTTTATCATTGTTTCCTTGACTTGGTCTATATGTCTTCATTGGGTGATTCCTCGAGCACATTATTCTTGAGTCTATCCATATTCACATGTAAACATTGTCATCATGGTTCTTATCATTGGTGCATTATTTTTGAGTGTTTATTGGATATCAGGAGTCTGTCTGTATGCATATTTTATCCAACTCTTCATGGTGTTATATTATGATGCCTACCATCACATGCTATAGAAAAAATCACCTTCAAGAAGGTCTATAATCAATGGAGCCACAGAAGTTTTTCCTTGCCACCTTAACAAATCCTTCCATCCCACCCTTGATCAAATTAACCCACTGGACATTCTAGTTGTATCATTGATAAATGTGATGAGAATCTACTCATTGATAGGTATAACTAAATCCTTTTAATGATCAATCTTATTCTTCTATCCATCTCTTTCATCACTTTATACGTACTCATATTTAATTTTTATTATAGGTTATATCTTTGAGTTATGTTTGCTAATCAGACCTAAATGGGGCACAATCATCTTTAACCATTCGAGGTCATCTTTAGCCAATCAAGATTTGATTGTATCTTGATTTCCCCCAAGGATCAACATAAAACCTCTTTCATCACCCCATGGGGAACCTTTTGCTATAGGGTCATGCCCTTCGGTTTGAACAATGCAAGAGCCACCTACCAATGTGCGATGACTTACATATTTCATGAACTCATTCATAAATTTTTTGAGGACTATGTGGATGATCTCTTTGGGAACTCTAAACATCACAAGGACTACCTAGCTATTCTCATCATCATCTTTGAATGTATCATCCATTTTCATGTCAAACTAAATCCCAAGAAATGTATTTTTAGGGTCCTATCTAGAAAACTCCTTTGCTTCATCATATCTCTTTGAGGAATTAAAGTAGACCTTACCAAAGTCTGAGCTATCCTTAAGATGCCACCTCCAACCCACCTTAAATAAATCCATATCCTACAAGGCAAACTCCAATCCATCTACCATTTCATCTCTTAACTATCTGATAGATGTCAACCTTTCCACCATCTACTCAAGAAAGACAATTCTTTTAAGTGGACTAAAGACTATCATTAGGCCTTTGATTCACTCAAAGAATACCTTTTTCCTACACCAGTTCTTACCCCTTCTAAGGAGGATTAACCCTTATATCTCTATATATCTACCACTAACCATTCCTTAGGGGAAATGCTTGCATATTGGGATGAACAAAACAAGGAACAAGCTATCTACTATATCATTCGAACACTTATAGAGTATGAGACTTGATACACCCATATTGAGAAGATTTTTCTTGCCCTTATCTTCATAGCTACCAAAATTTGTCACTAAATCCTCAATCATAAAACCTACATCATCACCAATACTAACCCCCTTAAGTATATGCACTCTAAACCATACCAAAACTAGTGTATGGATAAGTGGATCATGCTCCTCGCTGAGTTTGATCTTGAGTTTCTCTAGTAGAAGTCAATCAAAGGGCAAGACATTGTTGAACAATTGTCTAAAGCTACTTTACCAAAAAATTAACACCTTCCTCTTACATTTCCAGATGAATCTATTGAGATTGTCTTAGGAAGACGCCACTTATCAAATGACCCTATTTTTTGATGGATCCAAATGCCAACATGGTGGGGGTGTCAGAGTTTTTCTCATCCCCCTTAATTGGGAACCCATTCCTCTTTATTTCAAACTCAATTATGAGTGTACCAATAACATGGATGAATACAAAGCCCTAATAATAGGACTCCAAACCACCTTAGCCTTGGGAGTCAAAACCATTACTATCTTCGATGATTCCCAATTTGTCATAAACAAAGTTAATGGTTCCTACCAATGTATAACTGATGTCTCAAAAAAGTATAAACAATTATTTGATGTACTCTTCTAATCATTTGACCATTACTATATCCAATCTATTCCACGATCCACTAATAAGTTGGCAGATACAATGGCTTCTCTTGCTTCCCAAATTGCAACTCAACTTACCAATTCCAAATTCTTTGTCACCATTCACCATTTCATCACACCCTCATATATCCAATCCAACATTCCTACCACTTGCAATGTGGAAAAATCTACCTCAGACATTTGGCATGAACAAACCTTCAACTAGCTCAATCTTGGTGTAGTTCCTCCTAACCTCTCTAAGAATGCCTAATGAGCCTTCATCCAAACCACTTCCTATTATACCATATTAGGAGGAATACTTTACAAATGTGGCTTTGATGGCCTTCTTCTCTATTGTCTTCATGGTTATGAGACCTCTCATGCTATCAAATAAACCCATGATGGAGTTTGTGGTGGACATGTTAGTGGCCTAACTATCGTTAAATGTATCCTTCACCTTGGCTACTATTGGCCCACCCTCAATGAAGACTATTGTGACTATGTAAAGAGGTATGTTAAATGTCAAAAATATGATAATCTGCATCATGTACGTACACATGGCCTTTGAACATCCAAAGACCTTTGGCCTTTCTCATAATGGGGACTAGATCTCATTGGACAAATCAACCCTCATTCTTTTCAACGTAACCACTTTTTCATCACTACTACTGAATAATTCACTAAGTGGGTAAAGCTTATTCCTCTCATTTACACCAAAGATAAAAATATCATTGACTTCATCAACCACCATATCATCTTTACCTATAATTGGCTTGGAACCTACATCATTACCCATAAGTATGGATTAGGATTTTATCATTTGTCCTCCCTCAAAGGCAAACCAGAACCTAAGCCTCTTAATGTTTCACATCTACATCATTTCTTTTATTAAAACAAGGATCAAACTCACCTTCTTGTCTAACTTAAGATCATCCCTTGATTCATGAGATTTTTAACCTCACACTCTTTTTTGCTTTAATTTTGAAGACAATTTGAATAAAATAGAACCATGTGATTATCTGTCACAACTATTACCTAAATCATGAATATGGGTATCTCGACTCTCCCATAGCATGGTTCTCATAGATACTTTTTGTCTTTTATGAGATGAAATACCATGGTGTTTTGTCTTTCAAAATCCATTCATTTCCACCCTCCACTACCTTCTTGTGCTAAAACTTTGCCCTTATAAAGATACACCTTTAAGCCTTATTAGACAAGCCCATGTCTAAAGCTAGCATTTAAAATATTTGGGATACAAAAATATATCATTTGGGTCATCAAAATTTCTAGCATTCTGTAGACTACTCCCTTGAAGGATAGATGACCCATTTCTTAAACATTTATTAAAAGACAGACTGCTCCCTTGAAGGAGGATTACCAAAAATCAAAAACTTAGACCATTCCCTCGAAGGATGGTTAAGTAAAATATATATTAAAAGTAATTACTTAAATATTAATACATTGGTCATATTCACACACTTTTCAAAAGCAAAATCGCAAATATACCCTTTCTCAAAAATAAAATAAACATCCCAAGAAAGCTGCAATCAAGTTTCCCTTCAGTAGACTTCCCACATTGATTAGTCTACACTAAGCGTAAGACATGGACTTGTCCAAATTTGGTTTTTAGGTCACCTATAGAAGGGGAAAGCCTACCCACATAAGGTTATCTTCCCTATTTCACCCATCTATCATTCACTCACCACTTATTCCCCTTCTTGCATTCTCTATGAATCAAGGGATTTTGAGCTTACTGGACACAACATGATCAAGATGTAATTTTATCAATCAAAGTATGATTATGTGAAGCATTCAAAAGATTAACTTTCACTAATCCTTGCCTAACTTTGATGATGTTTTTTGGTCTTTACCAATGAAAATACATTATGCTTATTTTCTCTCCCTTCTATTATTGACTATCGAAAACATGCGTCTCTTAATTTTCCCACATTTTACCTTCTCATAACCTTACCCCCAAACCAAACAAGGCCTCTATATTGGATATTCCTTCTCCATCACTTATTTCTTAGAGATTACCCTTCTCCTCCTTCCTTCCTCTTTCAAAAATCATCTAATCAGAACTAGAACTACATACAGCCTAAAGTTTTTGTTGGATATCTTGTCCATGAAACTATGTAGGCATCATTCATTTTCCTAGTGCATCTGGAGTTAGCTCATCTGCCCTTTTTCCAATATAATTTTCACCCAACCATTGACCATTATTTTTCTACCCACCTTTTACCATCTAACATTTGGAGATATCATTTCTCCATCCTTTTCTGACCATTTGGAGATCACTTTTCTGCACATCATTATCCCAATACCCAAGCTACATTTGGCCTAATTTTTTTTCTAGATACTATGTCCATAGAGCTATGTAGGCAATGTTCATTTACTTAGTGCATCTAGAGTCATCTTAGACATCCCTTTATTTTCCACCATCAACCATTTAACATTATCATTAAAACATTACACAACATGCATCTCGATGTTGAACATTTTTTACCCAAACCATTAACATCTTTTTGTGATGACCTTATTGTGGTCTTTCTAACCATTCTAACCTTGATGTGGTCTTTTTGACCACACCGATCAATTTTTCCATGTTGACCATTCAAACATTTGAACATTTCTCACTTAGTGCATGACCAAAACATTGGAGTCCTCCATGAGATCAATTTTTATTTCAACTACCCAAGCATGGGATCACTTCTAAATTTGAATACCCACATGGACACTAATCCATTTATCTTATAATGCTAACAAGTGTACCCAACCATCACAATATGATCACGTGGTCCATTGGTAACCTATATTCTTAGTGTTGAGCTTACTTTTTTACCAACATTGGCATCCTTAGTCCTTGTACGATCTTGGATATCACATCTTGTGAACATGTTTGTATTACAAATTACCAACTTTAAATCACCCTTTAGTCACCCACCTTTGTGACTAACCATAAACCCTTCATCAAACACTAACCTAATTTGGATTTTCCTCATCGTCTCCCAATTTGAGGGGGAACTCTTCCCATACTTGGGGTAAATTGATCTTCAACCAACCTTCAACTATATGATCTATTTTTATTTTGTAGCTTGTAGATATAAATTGTATAATAAAAAGGGGGAAAATGTAGACACTAGAAAATTGCACATTTAGTTCTAGCCATCAAAGTGCCTTGATTGTCTATTTTTCACTTATTTTGACCACACCAATAAGTCAAAATATCCTATCTTGAATAAACCCCTTTACCTAACCCCTTTAACCTAACTTCACCTTAGGTCTAATTATCCACTTAGCTAATTTAAATTACCAAATAGACCTTTCACCTTAACTAACCCTTTCACCCACTTTTGATTGGCTGCTCGATTGACAATGATTAGGGTAACCATCGACAATTACCCTAACCATCAACAGTTAGGTCCCCAAGTTGGTACCACATCACTAATTATTCTTGAGGCAATCCAAGCACAAATTTAATAGTTTTTGCCTAATCTATCTTCTAACACATCATGAATACCTTGTTACTCATCATCCTTATCCTTATTACTCCATCACCTTTTCTTATAAAATAAGTGAGAAAGAAAGGGAATGGATCCAAAAATAGTATCCAAATTCTACATACAGGTACTCAAGTCTTCCAGGCATTCAAAGATTCTTCATGCAAGTTTCTCTAGTAGCCACTAATCTGAACCTCTACTGAAATCCATCTAGAACTCCCTCAAAAATTGTTATGCTACTAGAATCATTTTAGATCAGGTAAGCATTAGATTGCTTCCATTTGTCTTTCTTCATTATACTTGGATATTCTTATCTAGACCTTGCCTCTTTAAAATCCTTCCCATCATACCTCTAATCTTATCTAAGAGCATCTATCCCTCTGCCCTATCATTACCAGATCTTGAACAGACCTTTACCTTTAGCTATTTTAGATCTACAAATATTCTTAGAGAAGTTTCTAAGAATTCTTAATCACCCATAGGTAACCATCTATGGTTTCCTAACTGATGATGGTTGTCCCATAACTATTGATGGTTAGCCCCTTGGCCAAAACCCTTCTTTTCAACCTACCACTGAACCCTTGATCAAACCCTACTTTTTTCCACTTTCTACCTTAGATCAGACCAAACCTAATCACACGCAAATAAAACATTAATATGATAAATTAGCATCTCTTTTGTTAGTTTGTCAGATCTTAGCTTACATTGTCAAAGTATTCATTTATGTTACTTTCATGTATGAAACTTTTCTTTCTTTTCTTTCAACATTAACTTATTTTACAAGTGTGGATTAACAACCTCCATAGATATCTCATGATTTATTAGACCTAGCATTAACTAGGTAATCTACCCTTCTTCCTTGTCTAACACACAAGCTTGCTTTGAGTGATATTCCCCTAGCCAAAGAAGATTTCTCCACTTCATCTGGTTCATGCACATATTTTCACTAGGTTTTTCTACCATATCTATTTTACCCTTTTCCACAACATTTATCTCTTTATTTATTCTTAGTCATAAAAGTGAAAATTCTAGCTTACACAGGAGGCTCAAATGGCTTAAATGGAATCACCATTAGAAATGTTGATTGCAAACAATGCTCATGACATTCATAGTATCCTTTGGTGTACCGATTGTGAGTCTAAAGGCCATAATATAAATAATTATCCTCGTAAGAGCATATGAACTTTACTAAATTATTCTTATGAAATTTTCCATGAAGAACCTGATGTTCACTCTTGTCATTTATTATAACATTCTACATATTCTAAAGTATACAATTACTACAAGATATGTAATGAATATACCCATGACACTAATGATTGTAGTCTCATAAGTGATATTCATGAGGTATGTGTGCATGAATTGCATCAAGATTTTGTTTCAAATAATTAGGAGAGTGGTGGGTATCATGGATGAGGCTAAGGATGAGGATGAGGAGGTGGATATTTTTCACCATGGATGTCCTACAAATGTGGTTCTCTAGATTACTACCAACAAGACTACCTGATCTATCTAACATGTGGTTTTTGTAAAAATGAGCACCATTTGGATGAATGTCCTAATTTTTACATGACCATCATAAAATAAATGAATGAAAAGGGTGATGGTATGATACACATTTAGAATCCACACTAGTGACTGTGTTATAACACTCCAATATCCCAACAAGGTAACATTACAATGTAAAGTGGTGGGTAGTCCCAATTTACATCCATTCCACCCATTGATAAGGTATAGTGTGAAGAGCCTCATGCAACTAGTTATCCTAATGATTAATAACATAAATAAGTGATCCAAGATATTATGAATTTGGTGAGGGACTTACAAGGTGAAATTTAATTTATAAATTATTGTGATGTCACCCAATGTGCTAATATACAGAAGGCCACAAATCATCAAGACGTGGTATGGGATGACTTCCAAGAGATTTGTAAGTGCATGTTGGATGATAATATTATACCATATTTAAATAATTAGATTAAACATTAGATGACAAAGACAATTTAATATCATTGATTAAACCATGCTCGATGACAAGATACTCCCATCCTTCCTAGCCCATAAGATGACAAATAAATATTGGTGAATGTTATAATCAATGGACAAGTGATACAATAAATTATATTCAAAATTGGTATTGAGGTAAATGTCCTCATAAAGTATGTATGGTAAAAAAAGGCTATTCCAACCTTTCAACCCTCACTTCATGTATTGTTCATGGCTAATAAAACTCATTCTCTACCAATTGGGGTTCTTAAAAATATAACTATAGATATCTTTGGGTACCTTTCAAATATGACTTTGAAGTTATAGAATTGGTTGAGGCTGATGAATTTACATACCTATTGGGTCATCATTGGTGCTATGCTAACAATGACAATTTAAGATTCAAGAAAAAATATATTGACTTTGAAAATACTGATCAACGTGTCATCATCCCATTAGACCAAACACATAGGCCACTATATGTTAAATCTATTAACATGGATGATGATATTAAGCACATATATAATGTCATAGCTCATGGTAGTGAATGTCATGATCCTACCCCTGATGGCATCCTTTGATGGATGGATACATAGTCCATCTCTGATACTATGAGTAACACCTCTGATTATTGGGTGCAAGGTGACTATGACCTTAATCAAAGAGTGTGTGGTTCCATCGATAGTTTTAAAGAAACTCAGTGCAAGTATCACAAGCACCATAGGTTTTTTCATATTACACTGGGAAAGTCATATAAGGACCAATTTTTGATACACTACTTGAAATTCTAGATGAAGCTTCATGATTCCATGGGAAAATGGAATTACATGACTTCATCTAACAATTGGAGGCTTTCTATGACTCTAATGTTGATCACATGTGATCACTTGTTCACATTATTAATAGCACAATAAAAAGATGGTGGAAAACTCATCATGATTGTCTCCTTCATTGGGACCAATTATGTTTTGCCTTACATTATTGATTTCATCATGATAACCATGTATGAGGCACTATTAGCTATAGTGGTGTCTAAGCACCAAAACCTCACCTAGAGGCATGTGAGATAATTTGGTTGGATGATTAATCTTTCTTACCAAAATATCTATGGGTTCTTGCATTTTATGGTAATTTAGACACTTGAGCTAGAGCTTAGTATGTTTATGAGGAGTTTCATCTAGGTACCCATTTCTAGAATTTACTAAAGAATATCATGGTATCAACATTATCTTATTTGTCTTCAAGGATGGATATGTGCCTTACACTACAAGTAATGCATCAAGTAGTCATCGATGACTCCAATCCCATTAAAGACTGGATACAAAGCATACATGGTGTATTGGAATAAGGATTGACCATTTTTAATGAGCCAATTGATAAAAATTATTCTACACCAAAACCTATAATTAATCATGCACTATGTGAGGAAATTTGAAAAGGTAAGCAAAAATTCATGTTCCATGTTAATGAAGGTGAAGGATATGATTTTATTGACCCATTACCCAATCATTTGGATATACCCATGGACTATGGTATTAGAAATGTTCATGACACAATCCCAGATAAACAACACCCGTACTTGGAACCACTTCAAACCATATAATAAAACATTAGCATGAAGGATGCACTATGGTACTTTTCATTTGTCAAAAGGAATTACACTCTCTATTGTCTATGTTCTATAAAAATTTTAACAATATTTTTTTAGAAATTCATTTTGTGTTCTTCATAGACCATGAAAATTTAAAGTATCTATTTAACAAACTCATTTTGTAGGGTCACACTAGCCATTGGATCATGTTATTCCAAGAGTTCCAGTTCTCCATCATGGTAAAGCTTGGTAAGGCCAATTATAGTCCTGACCATCTCTCAATAATTGATTTTGGTGAATCGACACATGCCATTGAAGGATGATTTACTTGATGTGTAGTTATTTCACATCTCAAATGTTCTTGAGGAGTTATAGGACATATATAACTTTTTAACTATTAGCTCACCTCCAACTCACTTAAGTACATAGGCTAGGAAGTAACTAGTCTTTCACACTACTCCATTCTATCTCATCAGAGCAGACCGTTATAAGCTTATTTGAGATGAAGTCATTTGATGGTGTTTCATGAAACATGATCACCCTAATTTACTTTGAGAAGTACATGAAGGTATTTTAGGAGGACATAATGCTGAAGAGGCTACTTTATGCAAAGTTCTATTAGTTGGTTTATGGTGGCCTACACTATTCTAATATGTAAAGTTTTATGCATGTCAATGTAACATTTGCCAATGCATGGGGAAACCCAATTACTGGGATGCAATTCCATTACATCATATTATATCATAGGAACCATTTTAGAAATGGGACATTGACTTTATTATCCCCATTAACCTAGTCGGATGCTGTACTAGTTCACACTATGTTATCGCAATTGATTTTCTCATCAACTAGGCTGAAGCTATACCAACACAAGATTGTACTATGGGTAATGAAATGCATTTAATCTAGGAAAATATTATTACAAGGTTTGGTTATTCATTGAGTTTTACTAAATACTATGGTACTCACTTATTCAATGAGACTACATGAGTATTGTTAACTAAATTATTGATTGCTCATCACAAGATTATGCCATATCATCCCCAAGAAAATGGCACTACTAAGGCATTCAAAAAATCTTGGGCATAAACCTAACAAAGATATGTAATATTAGACATTCTAGTTGGGATGATCGGGTGTCTATAGTTCTTTAGGAAATTTATAAAACTTATGCCATTCAAAAGTATGCCTCAATAAAAGTACACCATTCAATCTTGTGTATGGTACTGAGGTAGTTCTTCCATAAGAGTTCTTGGTTCCTTCTCTTCACATTATGTGTGTAAGATGACCAGATGATGAACCATCATTAAAATCATGCTTATATGCCTTAAAAAAATTGAATGAAGAAAATTTTATTGCTCATTGGAGTCAGAATGTAGAGAAATTCAAACAAAATGTGTGGCATGATCACCACCTCAAACATAAGACTTTTACACATGAAATGCAAGTCTTAATATATGAATCCAAGTTTGTGTGCCACTTAGGGAAGTTTTGTGTTCACTAGGATGGTCATTTTATTATTCAAAGTATTCATCCTATGGGTGTGTGTCATTTGAAATGATTACATGGTCAATTTATTCTTGGTCATTACAATGATAATCAGTTATGGCCATATTTATCTACCTAAGTATTTCTTGCTTGTATCAATAAGGTGTAAACCATTAGTTTAAGATTTCTTATTTTGAATAAAGCATTGCCATAGTTTCACACCTTTTTATAGTTTTGTCATCATTTACAATTTGATACTTATGTTCTCATGGATGACCATGAATCATAATTAATGTGGAGTAAGGGGTGTTACATGTCTATAGTTCTAGGATATGGTCTATAGGGATAAGAACAGAAAGAAAGGTATGAATGTAAATATGTAAAAGGACAAAGGATATGTAGGATGTGGCACGTAACCTTAATCTTGCCTAACTAAATGATGATTCTCATTTTTGGTGTGAATATTGTCTTGATATGAATATTTAAATTCTCCTACAGCTGTCATGCACTTTAAGAAAATCATGGGAAAAGACATGCCATTAATATAAGGAGGTAGTGGTAATGGCAAGTGCACCAACATCATGTCATGGAAATACCATTGGTCACATTTATTTCATGAAGTGATGGTTAAAGAGAGGGGTTAGTAAATACAATTTACCTCCTCAAACCTATAAAAAGACATAAAGTGGTCCATTTCACATTTTACCATTACTACAATTGCTAAATTTTAGAACCAAAGAGTGAATAAACAAACACAAGAAATTATAGTCAAGTATGGAGTACCAATTTTTAGTTTCTTCTTGATTATTGAAAGTGTGTGTTAGCTAAAACAAATAGCTAGAGCTAGCTATAATGAAAGAATGCAAAGGATTTATTGAGTTATAGGTTGTAGAGGTTAGAATCTGCCATTAATAGGCATCGAAGTAGGAGATTTGAGACACCTACATCAGAAAAAATGTATTCATTTTGGAACATTGGATGTCCACACCTCAACCTTCATAGTACACAAAGGGTGATGCCACCTAATAAAAAGGCTCAATAAAGAAAGCCACTACCTATCATTCTAGAAGAAGAGCTAAGTGTTGGTGGGGAAATAGTGTTAATCAAGGAGGAAATATATGAAGAATAAGGCTAGTGTGAAGAAGGTGAAGGAATAGGGATGGAATGTCTAACCAAGAAAAATCTCAAGTACCTCTACCTCCACCTTTGTTGATTGAGATGTAGTATCTAGAGATAGTGTTTCTTGTAGAAAACTAGGTATCTAATTTTCCCACTTGTACTATCTTTGATTACAACCATCAACAACCCAGAAATGATGTTGAGCTACAAAATGATTATAGATTTAGGTGTCAAAACACTAGGAGTGAATTGATCTATGACTTGAAGATCTTTAATGCCTTGGTATTTGTTTTCCTTTTTCAACTATTTAACCTCCCCTACTTTGGAAAACCTATAGAGGTAGTCAAGTTTATACTTTCATGCATGCATGAGGAATATATCTAATTTTTTGGGTTCCAAATGAAAATCATGGATTTAAGAATCATCAAAGTGGCAGGGTTGCAGTGATTTAGTGTGGACCTTCAATTTGATCTAGAAGACTCAATAGAGATAGAAAAGACAACCAAAATGTTGGAATACTAGAAATAGGGCCATGTTATGCATATCAAGAATATAAAAGATCCCATCCTCTTAGTATTAGTGCACATTATCATGACAAAGGTTGGTGGTAATGATAGATGGAAGGAGGTGGACATGGCCCACTTATATGTTACACACCAAGTCACCGAAGGGCCAAAATACTAGGTGATGGATTTTGTAAATAAAATTATAATATATGTAGAGAATGATCCCCAAATTCCAAACCATAGGTTTCCTTGGGGTGTATCCTTATTTATAATGATTTTCAATGAAATTGGTGTACCTTGTTATACCTATGAAGAATTAAAGTGGGTATACCTACCCAAAAATAGGTCCCCTGTAGAGCGATATAAGGCATTCACCTACCCTGACCATATTACCCTGACATATAATATTGAAATGAAGTCATGGTATGATGGAATTAAGGAATCTTTTGGGAATGAATGGCATATTCCAAATGACTTACCTAAATATGTTAGTGATCAAGCCAAGTTTGTTGTCAAGCAACACTTCTCTCTCACATGCATCATGATGGCCTCATCTAGGTAGTTTTATACTTCATTGAAGTTGATTTATGATTTCATGGAATGGTAATTTATGATATTTCTCAACCACATGTATGATGTGTAGTTGATAACACCTAAAGCATAAAAAATTGACCCAGAGACACTCTCTACAAGATTAAAGATACCCTGGAAATAAATCATATAGAGAGAAGAATGAGTTATATAAAATTGACATAAAAGTACATCAAACCTTGGTTGGGGACTCAATTCATACCCTCTTATACATGTTTAAACCTAAGAAGAAAGCTTTGGGAAGAATAGATCATAAAAAAGAGAGGTTTCCCCCAGTGCCACCACTAGACAGGAAGTAGAAGTGTACCATGCATGATGTCAACACAATTTTTCTACCATATCCTATGAAAAAGCAAAGGAATACCCATTCACCCCAAAGAGGTATTCACCATGAAAGAGGGATTATACATCAAAATAAAATATATCCAATAGAAATTCAATCAGAAGGTTCAATGCCAATAATACAAATTGTTCCTTTGGAATAAGAAATACAAGAACCCAAGGATGTTGACAGGGAGAAGATGGAAGAGTTATAAGGAGAAACCTTGGGAATGGTTGAAGATCAAGAAGAGACTTATTTAGAGAAGACACTATCCCTGATGTAAGAGGAATATACCACCCTTGAAGAGGCACAATTAGAGATTGAAGATCCATTTGGTGAAGAGAGGGATGGATGTGAAGTAGAACTGAATGGCTTTGACATTGACACCATAATATAGGAGCAGAACATGAATGTCGAGATACTTGAATGGGATACCATAAAAGTGGAAAATAAATTTGACTCCATTAGACCACAAATTTTAGATTTGACTACCAAACTTCACTCCCAATACCATACAGTCATGCCCAACAAGTTACTATCTTTATATTCCCATTTTGATATAAGAGATGCCTTTATTCACACCCAACATGAGATGTCATTTTTCCTTGACATGTAAAAAGATGAAAAACATTTTGAGATGCCTTATGATAACCTTTTTTTGTATTCATAAGTGGTGGCACTACCCATAACCATTTGGATCAATCCTTGTTATCGTTCTCCTTTACAAGATAGCATAACACTCTTAAAATTGGTCTTAGAGGTAGTGTGACAAAAGTGCTTACAAAATATGATACACAATGGGATGAATAAAAGCATGCCAAGGTAGTGGAAATGTTTAATAAATAATCCACCCTATACACTAGAATATAAGAGGAAGTGGTCAAGCTGAAGCACCAACTATAGGTCAACACAACAACCAAGGTTAAAACACTAATATTTGTAAGGTTATTATGAGCCAAGACTAAGTACTAGCGAATGGATTCCATTTAGAGGGCAAGGCAATTGATAAGTTAGAGATCCTCATGGACCTCTTTTTAAAATTATGTAAGGAGTATCCTACACTAAGAGATGAAATATTATGGGCAACCAAATAATTTCTTGAAGTAGTGTGAGTGTGTAGGCACACCTTGCACAGAGTTGGGGAAGTGATTCCCATCCTAGATGGGTTTTTTGAGATGTTGGTATGACTCAGCAAAATTTTATAAGCTCAACTCCAAGAAGAAGATATTTAATATAATAAATTAGTTGATTCATACCTATTAATAAAGTACCACACCAAGCACATGAAGGCATTCAAGAATGTAGAAACTATGGAAAAAACAATAAGCATGTATCAACAACAAATAAATTTTAACTTTGAGACACTCTGAGGATAGATTATGTCTGAGGTGACCATGTTTGAGGATGTTTAAAAAGATGCTTCCACATCCCTTGAGTGATTTGTTGATAAGGAAAATGAGTTTCTTGACCAACCCAAGGAGACCAAAACACTAAAAGTGGCCATTGAGTAAATAACAACAAAGTTGTTCAACACCTTGTCATATTGGGAAGGTGTCAAAAAATAGATCAAATTGGTTGGTCCTAAATTTTTGATCAAAGTTGAAAATCATGATTAGTTTGGGATGGACTAATATAATAGTGTGGGGTGATGTTGGACCCACAAATTTTTGCTAAGTATTTTGATAGTGGGGAAAAAAAATCATGGAACAAAAGCATGGCACAAAAGGATAACAACATGAAAGTATACATGTACAAAATACCATGGCACATTAAATCACAACACAAGAAGACCAGTAAGATGGGATGCATACAAATTGTATAACCTAAGAGAAAAGGGCTTGGAATAATATTGAAAGACTTGGGGATCATGAAGGAAATAGGAAATGGCTAAGGAGTGATTCTCAAGGATAGAGTAGGTTATAATCACACATGACTTTGGCACCAACCCGCATGAAGATAGACACTTGGTATGAGGATCTAGCATCGAATGGGAATATAAGGGTACAAAGGCTTGGATCCATAGGAAAATAAAGTAGATAACTACTATAACTCTCAATTCACTAGATATCATTGCCTAGTCACTAGAAGTGTCATAACTATTATAATAACTTGGTCAGGGAGAATCAAGTATAAATACCCCTATGTAGAGATTTATAATGCTATTGATCATTATTGTATAATGATTTATTATTGGTGACTATAATAATCATCAAAATCATTGTAATCTAGACATGACACTGTAGTTTAAAGTTAATTTGTATCACTAAGTTGCCTATACATTTGTTATGTAATTTATGGATTTAGTTTGGATGTAATATATAGAATCTATGTTATAGATCTGAATATGGGTAGTGATTACTCTGAATATTATGGCAATGGTTATCTTAATCATGTTTGTTCACTTAACTAAACTTAGGTCCACATCTATGTATTTATTTTTCTATTTAGTCATTGAATAAGGTATATGTTTGAGCACCAATATATGATGAGTATACTATCACATTACAAAACCCACAAGAACTAGTTTCTTATTGCATGCTTCAAGTGAGCATGTAAGAACACAATCTTACATCAAATTCAAATGCATTATCTTTTTGGGTACTAGTTATTTTAGCACATGCCTAGGGAAAGTTCTATATAGAAAAATAACATAATAGATGTGTTTTATACAGGTTTACCAAATTTAGTGACTTCTTAAAAGCTTTTATGCATCACTATCATGGAGTGTTTGTTACACAACCCTCCTCCCTTGGTTGTGAAGTTGCTCTCTCTCATTGCCTCAAAGTGGTTCCCTATAGGTCCTCAGAAGTGTAAAGAATTACCTAAAATAGGCCCCTCAACCTTAGTGACATTAATTAAGCCATTATGTAGATGGCATCCGACAAGGCCCCAATATTTTATGGGTTTTTTTTTGAATTCTATCAAACCTTTTGGGATACAGTTCGATATGATCTTCATAAAGCCTACTCTAAAGATATTTTATCCAACTCTTTTGGCCATCTCATTAACCAAGGGAACACCAAATTCATTCCTAAGGCTGGTGACTCTGAGGTAATTACCAACTAGAGGCTCATCACCTTGTTTAATGTATCTTAAAAAATCATAACTAAATATTTAGCCCTCAAAATCAATCATCTTCTCCCCTTAATTATGAGAAGTGAACAAACATGGTTTATTCAAAATAGATACATTTTGGATAATGTTATTGATGTTTGGGAAGGTATAAAATGGGACAAGTTATCTAACCATAAGGCATTTTCATCAAGATTGATTTTTAAAAAGCTTATGATCATATTGAATGGCCTTTTATTATAGCTATGCTTCAATCTCTTGAGTTTGGTCCCAGGTTTGTTCACACTATTAATATGATGTTTCAAGATGTTGGAGCTTGTATTAATATAAATAGATATCAATCCTAACACTTTAAGCTTCAAAAACATATCAGCTAGGGGTTTCCCCTTGCACCTTCTCTTTATTTTTTGGTTGTTGAGGGCTTCAATGATCTTTTGAACAACCATGCTTCTAGGGGTTTGGTGAAGGATATTTATCTCCCTAACTAAGACCACCAGTTGATTAATGGGAAATTTTTTGATGATTCCTTCCTCACTCTTTAAGAAGATGAGGAATCTATTAAGTATGATATATAATTTATTAACATTTTTTTCCTTGCCTCTAGGTCTTCTATTCAATGGCATAAGAATCAATGCTAATTCTAGTTTCTTTCACCCAAACCTCCTTGGTTGGAGGGATATAAATGGAAATAGATCCTCCCTAAGGTTTAGTTTAAATTTTTAGGCATTCCTTTTGCTTTTAGAGCCTCGATTTTAGAGTTGTGATCCTATTTGATTCAAAGAGTTCAGAAAAAATATCCTTCTAGATCACCAAATCATTGACTCTGACTGGGAAGTTCTAGATCTATTTTGAGGTTCTCATTGCTACTCATGTTTAATAATTACATCTTATTTGGCTTCTTCTAATGAATTTTATGTGAAGTTGGAAAAGCTCATGAGAGAATTTCTCTGTGCCAATTCTTAAGGGCACCATAGTTTCATTGAGTCTCTTAGGCTATTTGTTATTACCCTAAATAATATAGTGGGCTTGGGCTCATTGATATTAAGATTCAAGGAATTTATCTTAGTGTTAAATGGATCATCAAAAATTGGAAGGGAATGAGGCTTGAAAAATCTTATTGAGGCACTACATCTCTCAAGGTTGCCTGCTGTATAGAAAGGCCTAGCAAGGGATTGGGTTACACAACATTCTCATGACTAATGTGTCGATAAATATAAGGGGAACTTTGTCATCCAAAGTATTTAGAATGCCTAGGAAAAGATCAAACCTTACCTCTTCTAGATGGTGTAAGGGTTTAGAAATGGTCTTTCTTTCAATTCCTAATCCCTATGGTGGTCTTCGACATTGAATTATCACAATGTCCCTTTTTCCACGGTCCATTGGGTCAAAAGCTTGAGACTATTTGAAAAAGGTATTCACATAATTAGATACCTCTTTAGTAAGGTCACTCAGGACTAGCTTCCTTAGAATATGGTAAAGTCTAAGTTCAATCTAAATAAGGAAGATGCAGAATCTATTTATGAATTACACATTTCAATCCCTAAAGAGTACTTACACAAAATTAGAGTTTCCTCTCTTATGCCTTGGTGGAATGAATGGTCCTAGCCTACACCTATGTGAATCTATTTCTATTCACCTAGGTTGGGTTATAATATTTTGGCCAATCAATATATTGATATTGAAGCCCTTAATCATCAGTGGTGTCTTAAATTTCTCCATCATGTTTAGGCATATAGGTTTGATAGTGTTTGAGCAAATTGTATTGATCCTAAAAAATCCCATTTCATTTGGTGTATTATGTACCAAGGTCTACCTATGGGGGATGTTCTCAAGCACATAGGGGTTTCAAATCCCACTTGCCCAGCCTGTCACCACCCATAATTCATTAAGCACCTCTTTTGGTTTTGTCCTCATGCCTAGTTTGCCTAGATATGGATTCATACCATTTTCAAACCCTCCAAGCCTAAAATGTTCACTTAGAATATGGATCTCCTGGGGGAATCCACCATGATTTACACAAGATCTATTAGATTCTTATATATTTTATGTACTGATATTCTTTTTCAGATTTGGAAACTTAGAAATAAAACATGTTTTAATTATGAAAATATAGAAAAAAAAACTTTTCTATAACTAATAACTTTTTTATCATTACTAATGTTACCTTTCAGATTCAGAGTCAAAAATATAAAGTTTGGCTTGAGTTCCACTATCCATAGATCATTTTGAACCATTGGGGGAATGTTCCTTATGTGGTCAACTATGAACCCCTTGATCTTATTCCCCAACATTCTACCTTAGGGTCATGGGCATGGGGGTGAACATCACCAATCTCATAGCTGATAGTCTTAAAGTTAGAAGAATGTCTCTCCTCACTCTCACAGGCCATATCTTCCTTAAATATCTGAATAACACAACAAAGATAATAGTGGTGGGGGTGGGGTGAAGTTAGAGTCCCCTTCTATAGGATAAGTTCTCGTCGCTGGTGTTGTCTATTTCTCCTTCCAAATAGGATTATAAGAAACAAAATGATACTTAAACTAACCAAAAAATTTATGGTTGGGACCTCATCTTGGTTGATGAATATCCTTCAACTTAGAAGGGTGGGGGGGAATCCTCAAGATCCTCTACCTCCAGTTACTACCATGTTCATTGTTACTGCTTAATGAACACCTTGTTGTTTGTGTCTTTAGCTTGTTCTTTTTTTATTGATGTGCATTTAAATTAATTTAATTATGGTTTGTTTAGTTATGTGGTGGCATTTTCTAAACTTTAATCTTTTTGAAATTTATTTTAATTCAGTTTAATTATTTTAGGGTGTGGCTTTTCTGACCATCTTTTTTTATATATTTAATAATATATTATATCTTGTTATATTATTGAAACTACACTTTTCAATAAAAAATAAAATCATTGATGTAATATAATTACAAATATTAATTATTCATAATATCATTAAATTATTGACATCTTAGATATAAATGATTTTTCATCTCCTATTTCATATGTCACAGTGCATAAAAATTCATTTTGGCTTTCACCAACTAAATTATTTTTAGTGACTCATAGTTTTGGGATTCATCATTTTCTATTAAAAACTTCCATAATTTTATTTATAGATATAACCCTTAAAACCAATAACTCATCAAGAAACTCCATAGGAAGTAACTGGGAGGTTACTAAACATCCACATTATCAAGAAAAACGGTGAATCATTTCCACTAGAATCATTAAATAAAAAATAATACAACTTATAAAGTTCTTGTTGAGTAGAGATATTGCTAAGAATTTGACCACCATCTTTCCTCATCTCTTCTCCTTTGTATAATAGAAGGGAAGGGGGAAGGGGATATGACTATAACTACCAGTTGAGTTACCAATGCAATAATTGCAACCACCAGTATAGTCAACAACATAACTACGCAACTATACCAACTCTGGGATGGGAGTCATCATTTGCGACATCATTGGAAATGAGACAAATTTACCAATATTCATGTCAAGCAGAAGGACCTTCTTGTGGAGGTCCTCCAAAGAATTTAAGAGAATCATGAATCTAGTTTCCAAAACTCAAAATATAGAAACAAGGATGACTCTTATGCCATCTTGACCTGAGAATGGTAGCGATGGGAGAGGGGTCAAGTCATACAAACACATTTTATTGATTAAGATAACTCAACATTCTAGGTGGACACAAAATACTACCACCTTCACCATAACCTCTGCATGAGAGATTAGGAACATGAGATTAGAGGCAAAGATGCTCACCACTTTTGAGTTCACCTTTCTCTTGATCCCCTTAACCATGAACTCCTACCCCAAAACATCCACTATAGCATCATGAATTTCCTCTAAATGAAGTCAAATAATATGTCAGAGATGGGCTTGTGATCTTAGTCCCTCAAATGTCATCTCCCTCACCTCACTAGACCCAAAGATGCACATAGTGGTAAGCATAATGTCACTATAGCTCTCCATTTATTTCACCATTGAACATAGTACAAAATTCTCATAAGGCACCTGTGCATATGCAACGCAAAAAATGGTAGTTGAAGAATAAATGTGCATAAGGGAAGCCTCTAGGCTCTCTCATACCAAGGAGAGCTGTCAATCACCCCAATTAAAATGCCAACCAACATAAATGTGAATCCTCCTCCCTAATCACTTCACAAACATTCCTACTAAGCAATTATTAAATGGAGTGAGTGGGAGCATGCCCAAAGTGTTAGCAACCACAACTCTCTGCTAAAGGCTCTTATAGATATATTAGCCATTTTGTATTTATTTTATGTGACAAAGTAATACAAAAGGATATGCAAGCAAAATTTAACCAAGATCAATCAATGAAGCTAAAGGTAAATCCTCCCAAGTGTCCTTGATATTATCCAACCTATAAACCTATGATTGATCAATGTCAAAGATTGCTAGGAATTCCACAGTCATATTCACCTCCTGAAATCAATGTTGCCACTTTACAACAAAGAAAGCTTCCAAATTTCACTATGTTTTCTTTGAGATATTCTCTAGGTGTCATGATTTAGCCTCTTTTTTTTTCTAAATATAAAAGGATAACTTGTGAATCACCTTCTATAATTAGATTTAGAATCCCACATTGGATAGCGAATTCAATACCACTTGCCAAAGCCTAAGCTTCCACTTCATTATTGGACCATCCTAGATTTTCTTAGATAAATCTTTGATCATTGATCCACAACAGTCACAAATAATGCAGCCCACCCTATAAGCACCTAGATTACCATGTACTACACCATCAAAATTTAGTTTAAACTACCTTAGAGGAGGGGGCATCCATTCCTAATTTCTACTTATGACCTCATTATCGATGATAATTGACCCATTAATGGGGGGACATTGATCAAGCTACAATCCATTACCATCCTCATATCCTATCTAGAAATAAAACCTTTACCTCTCTTAACCTGAGAGTTAATAACCTCTAACATCATGATTTCAATGTCTCTGAGAAGATTAAGTAGTTCCTTTGCTTTACCTTTAAAAATATGAGAATTTTTTTCCTTCCATAATGACCAGATCAGAATAGCCAGGATAGCATGCCATATACTAAATAGGGAGTGTTTGGCATTCCTAGTTGACCATGAGGAGAAATCCACCAAAAGTGAAGGGGGCCAAGCCCAAGACCAATCTAATTTGGTGTAAAGCCATTACTAGTAGTGCGTCGCCAAGGGACACAAGAAAAAAATATGATTTGTTGTTTCTTCATTTGCTTTGCAGAGGAAACACCATGATAGACCACAAATTCCCATTTTCACAAGCCTATCTTGAGTCAAGATTATATCTTGAATTGCTAGCCATGTAAAGGCCCTAGCTTTTTATAGACCATATTTGTCTCAACACAAGAAACAGGTCCAAGACATCAGGTCATCCATGGCATTAGCCATTTGATAGCCAAGGCTAACCTTATAGCTTCCAAACTTTGATCCAATCTAATGGAGATTATCATCATCCTCATTTGGGAATTTTTTTTTCAATTTTAAACAGTCTAATAAAAGTACCACCTAGTCTTGAGGAATGCCCAACCCCTTGAAATCTTTCCACACCCAGTGAGAAAGGCCTGAAATATTCTAAGTGGTGAAATAATCTACCATCATGAATCCCATAGATGAAGTTAATATATGTTTGTCATCCCTTAAATATTTAAAATCCATCATCGATTTATGACCATTCCAAGAGTCATCCCAAAAATTAGTTGTCCTTCCATTATTTCTAGTCTAGGAGACATGGTTCATTATAATTGCTTTGCACTTAAGTAGGAAATTCTATAACTGAGATCCATCTAGAGTATCCACAATTAAAATGATGCTCTAGGGGTCATTAAGATCAAGATATTTTCTCCATATCACTTTAACCCATAACACCTCTGGTTTGGAAATCATAAGCTAAATGAGTTTAGTGCTTAGGGCTTGATTCTAGAGAGTTAAGTTATTAATACTTTCACCACCCATTCTCTTATTTTTTTAGACATTTTCCAATTTCATTAATGGTATCTTTCTATTATCCTTCACTCCTTGCCACAAAAATTTATTCATAATATGATTAAGCTCATTGACAATGTGACTAGGAGGTTGAAATACAAAGAAGCAGTAAGTCGATAGAGTGCTAAGGACTAATTTGATGAGAGTAATGCACCTAGCCAGAGAAAGCCATTTTCCTTGCCATGAGGCCAACCTCTTCTTGAATGCAAGGACCAAACCATCCCATGGAAAGAATTCACATTACCAAAAAATAATGGCACTCCCAAATATTTAGATGGGAGCCTACCTATGTTGAAGCCCAAAATGAGGGAGGTCACTTACTATATCTATTCAGAGCAATTAAAAAAGAAAATTTATAACTTCTTAATGTTTACCATTTTCCTTGATGCCACTTTGTATCTAGAGAAGATATCCTTAAAACACTGTACTTCCTAGATTTAAGCCTAACTAAAGAGAAAGGTATCATCAATAGATTACTAGTGTGTTAAATTCAACAAGCTAATAGAAACTTGGATACCACAAATCAAGGCTTCTCCCTTAGCCTTCATCACCGCTCTACCTAAGACTTATGATACTAAAATAAAAAGGAATGGAGAAAGATGGTAACCCTAACAAAGACCTCTATATACTTGAAAGAAACTAGTTGGGATTCCATTAACTAGAATGGAGAATCTAGGAATGGATATACAACTAAAGATCCAGTGACACCATTTTTTATGAAAACCAAATTTCTCCAGAACTTTGAGGAGAAAGTGCCAATTAAATCTATCATAGGATTCACTTATATCTAGTTTCAACAACATACCTTTCCTTTATGAGAACAAGAGGGAATGGATGAGTTCATGCCCAATAATAATACCTTCTTGAATATTTTTGTTAGGGATAAACCCTGCATGCTCCTCAGAGATCAAGGTTGCCAAAAAATTCTTAAGTCTAAGCACCATGGCTTTATCAATGATATTATAAACCATATTACATAAGGAAATGGGTCCAAAGTCATTAAAGGATTATTGTGTTTCACATTTTGGTAAGAGACATATCAGAGTGACATTAAGATTGACCAACACTTTATTTCTCTTTCTAGACTCTTCCACCATTAGTAGAACATCTTGTCCCACAATTTCCTATAAAGATTGGAAGAATTCAACTAGAAACCCATTTGGCTCCAGAGCCTTATCCTTTTCCATAGAGAACACAACCACTTTAATTTTTTGTAAATAAAAGGGAGCCAAAATTTTATCATTATCAGTTGGGTTGACTAACCTTGGAATGATAGAGAGGTTTTGATTGTGACCATGGATATCATAATACTCAGCATTATTGAGGAGATCCTCAAAAAAGCTGACAACCACCTTTCTAATTTCTAGAATGCTAGTCACCAAAGTGCCCTCCTGCATATGAATCTAAAAAATATGAGTGTATTTTCTTTTGAACTTGACCGATTTGTGGAAAAAGGTTGAATTCCTATCTCCTCATTTTAACTAGTCGGTCCTAGACTTTTGTTTGCAAAAAAATTCCTCCCTCAAAAGTAATTCCTCATATTCAGCCAACAAAGCTTTCTCTTTCTAATAAGATTTCTAATCCATGCCATCTCTAAAAACATCATGACTAAGGGTTTCTAGCTCAGCTTCCACTCTGATTTTCTCCTAGAACATATTTTTAAAGCACTTGGAATTATACTCTCTTAGTTGACCTTTAATGAATTAGAGCTTTTTAATGATTTGATACATAGGAGAATGAGAATTGACAATGCAGTTCTTCCACCAATTCTCCATAAGCCAAAAAATCACGGGATCCCTGAGCCACATCTTTTACCATTTGAAATGAGAACAAGGTGGGGTATAATCCAAGGATATCGAAATCATGATAGGAAGATGATTAGAACTTGCAAAGGAAATGATGAGAGATTCTATCAACCAGTGTTGAGCCATCTAGGAGCTAGACATAATAAACCTGTCAAGGCACTCTCATATATTATATTTTACACTTCTTTGATTGCTTTAGGTGAAATATTCACCTTTAGGAGGAAAAGCTATCAATTCATTAGACACAATGAAATGGGTAACATCATAGTTCCCTAAGCCACTCAAATGAAGACCCCTGACTTTTTCTGAAGGATGAAGAATGGCATTAAAATCTCTCCCAAACACCAGCTTGGAGTTCATGTGGTGACTATAAATGTTAGAGAGATCCACCCAAAGGAAGTGCTTAGTGCGTTGATCAATAGGACAATAGACATTGCACAAGAAGCTAACATCAAAAATATTACAAGAGATACTACAAAATTACCAACAAGAATTAACCTAAACCTTATACCCTATACCCTAAGCACTAAACCCTAAACTCTAAATTATAAACCATAAACCCTAAAATATAAACCTTAAACCCTAAATCAATCAATCTATCCCCAATTAACATATTTTTGAGTAATAATTAATTTCATATGGGCTCAATTCAGCCCAAATCACATCACTTATTGCTCTAATTTTTTTGGCTCAAATTGTGATGACATTAGGACTAATTTTACCCAAAATCATATTCTATAGTCACAAATAGGTTAAACAAGCTAAACATGGCCCCAATTACCTTCGTAATTAGACCCTATACCCTAAACCATAAACCACACACCTTAAACCTAAAACCCAAAATCGTAAACTCTTGAAACCCTAAACTAATTGGTTTATCCTTAATTAACATGATTTAAACTAAGAATTAAGTTAACATGGCTCAATTTGGTTTAAATTACATCACTAATTTCCATAATTGACTAATTAGCTCAATTTTTAATAACATCATGCCTAGTTGAGCCTAAAATCACATTTTATAGTCATAAATAGGTTGAATAAGCTCAAATCATTCTTAATTACCTTTGCAATTAGAACTTAAACCCTAAACCCTATATCTTAAATAGTATGTCCTAAATCTTAAACATTAAATCATGAACCCTAAACTAATCGATTTAGCCTAAATTAACATCCTTTAGAGTAATAATTAGGTTTACAAAGCTTAATTTAGCCCAAATTGCATAAGTGGTTACCCTAATTGACCAATTGGCTGAATCTGTGATGACGTTAGGGATAATTAAGACCAATATCACCTTTTGTAGTCATAAATAGGTTCAACAAACTCAAATTGGCCCTAATTACTTTTATGATTAGACCATATACCCTAAAATTTAAACGTTATACCCTATACCCTAACCATTAAATCATAAACCCTAAATCGAATGATTTAGCCCCAATTAATATCCTTTAGAGTAATAATTATTTTCATAGTGATTAATTTAGCCTAAGTTGCATCACTTATTACCCTAGTTAACTAATTGGCTGACCCTGTGATTACATTGGGGCTAATTGTTCCCAAAATCACATTTTATGGTCATAAGTAGGTTTAACAAGCTCAAATTAGCCTTGAATGCCTTCATGATTAGACACTATACACTAACCCTTAAACCATATACCTTAAACCCTAAGCCCTAAACCCTAAATCATAAACTCTTTAATCCCTAAACTAATCATTTTAGCACCAATTAACATCATTTAGACTAAGAATGAGGTTCATAAGACTCAATCTAGCCAAAATCACATCATTAATTGCTCCAATTTACTAATTGGATCAATCTATGATTAAAATTCTTAGGCATTCCTTTTGATTTTAGATACTCACTTGTAGAGTTGTGATCCTATTTGATACAAAGAGTTGAGAAAAAAATCTCCTTTTGGATCACCAAACCATTAACTCTGGCTGGGAAGTTCTAGATCTATTCTAAGGTTCTCACTGCTACTCATGCTTATTGCTTATCTTGTTGGGCTCCTTCTAATGCCTCTTATGTGAAGTTGTAAAAGCTTATGAGAGACTTTCTTTGGGCCAATTATTAAGGGCACCATGGTTTTCACTGAGTCTCTTGGGCCATTTGTTGTCACCCTAAATAATCTAGTGGGTTTGGGCTCCTTGATATTAAGATTCAATGGCTTGCTCTCGGTGTTAAATGGATCATCAGAAGCTTGGAAGGGGATGAGGCCTAGAAGATATTATTGAGGCACTACTTTTCTCAAAGTTGCTCGCTTTACAAAAAGGTCTGGCAAGGGATTGGGTTGCACAACATTCTCATGACTCCTATGCCGATAAATATAGGGGAAACTTTTGTCATAAAAATGTCTAGAAGCACTATGAAAAGCTCAAACCTCACCTCATCTGGATGGGGAAATGGTTTAGAAATGGTCTTTCTCTCAATTATCAATCCTTATGATGGTCTCCCACATTGAATTTCCACAATCTCCCTTTTACCATGGTCCCTTGGGTCAAATGTTGGAGACTATTTAAAAAAGGTATTCACATGATTGGAGACGTCTTCTGTAAGGTCACTTAGGATTGGCTTCTTTGGAATATGGTAAATTCTAATCTCAATCTACATAAGGAAGATGCAAAATCTATTTATGAATTACAAAGTTTCATACTTGAAGAGTACTTATACAAAATTGAAGTTTCCTCTCTTACGCCTTGATAGAAGTACTAGTCTTAGCCTAAACCTACGCCATTTTATTTCTATTACCCTAGGCTAGGTTATAATCTTTTGTCCTTTCAGTATATTGAGACTAATATCCTCAATCATCAATGGTGTCTTAAATCTCTCCATCATGCTTGGGTGCAGAGGTTTGATAATGTTTGGGTGGCTTATATTGATCTTAGAAAATCCCATTTTCTTTGATGTATTATGTACCAAGGTATGCCTATGGGGGTTCCACTCGAGCACATGGGGGTTTCAAATCCCACTTGTCCAGCCTGTCACCACCCATAATCCATTAAGCACCTCTTTTGGTTTTGCGCTCATACCTAGTTTGCCTAGAGATGGATTCATACCCTTTTCAAACCTTTTAGGCTTAAAATGTTCAGTTAGAAGATGGATCTCCTAGGGAACTCATCCTTCTTCCTGCAAGATATATCAAATTTTAGTAGATTTTATGTACTGATATTCTTTTTCTGATTTAAAAAAACTAGAAATAAAGCATGTTTTAATAATGAAGATATAGAAAAAAATCTTTCTATAACTAATAGAGTTTTTATGATTACTAATGTTACCCTTCATATTTAGAGTCAAACAGCTAAAGTTTGGTTTGAGCTCTACCATCTGTAGATCCTTATAGACCATTGGAGGAATGTTCCTTTTGCAGTTAGTTGTGAGCCTCCTAATCCTCCTCCACATCATTTCACCCCGAGGTCGTGGGCATGGGAGAGGACATCACCGATCTCATAACTGATGGTATTGAAGCTGGAGGAGCATATCTCCTCACTCTCATTGGCCATAACCCCCCGAAGGATCTGACAGGCACAACAAAGACAATAGTGGTGGCAGAAGGGGAGGGCGGGTTAGAGGTCCCCTCCATAGGATAAGTTTCTATCGCTAGTGTTGGCCATTTCTCCTTCTAGACAAGGTTCTAAGCAACAAAATGATATTAAAACTAACCAGCAAATTGATGGTTGGGACCCCATTCCAGTTGATGAAGATCCCCCAACTTAAAGGGGTGTGGGGGAACCCTCAAGATCCTTCACTTCCTCTGCCTCCACCTACGACCATATTCATTGTTGCTGCTTAATGGACTCCTTGTTATTTTTGCTTATATATATATATATATATATATATATATATATATATATATATATATTGATGTGCACTTGAGTTAATTTAACTATAATTTATTTAATCATGTAATGACCTTTTCTAAGTTTTACTTTTCACAATATTTATTTTAACTCAATTTAAATTTTTTAATGTATGACTTTTCCACCTATATTTTATATATAATTAACTATGTATCATATCTTATTATATTAATAAAAATACATTTTCCAATAAAAATAAAAACATAAATATAAATCTAATTACAAATATTAATTACTCACAATATCATTATTTTATCGACATCTTAGACATGCTTTTTCATCTTCTATTTCATATATGTCAGAGTGCATACAAATTCATTTTGGCTTTCGCCGACTAACTATCGCTCATCGTTTTGGGATTCATTATTTCTATTCGAAACTTCATCAATTTTTTTTATAGATATCAAGAACAACGGCGAATCGTTTCCACTGGAATCGCTAAATAAAAAATAAAACAGCATATAAAGTGCTTGTTGAACAGAGATATTGCTCAGAATTTGGCCACCATATTCTCCCGTCTCTTCTCCTTTGCATAATGGAAGGGCAGGGGGAAAGGGAAACAACTGCAACCACCAGTACAGTCACCAGCGCAACAACTGCAACGACCATTACAGTCGTTGGGCAGCAGATCCGACCACAGAGCAGTACGCCGCCACCACCATCATTAGAGTCACTTCTTTATCGATTGAATTTCATACATGGTGACCTGCAAACTGTAATTCCTAGTGAAGAGAATTTTTCTGTTACGTTTCGATACTTTGTTCGTGGTGGCGATGCTCTCCTCACCCAAAATTATGTTGTTGGCCTTATTCAAAATATGCTTAATACGCCAGTATACGGAAACATTCTGGATCCTACGCTTATACATTTTAGAGATAATATGCTGCGTCGGGGTCGAGTGATGCTTCTCATCGGAGCTCTTCCTCACTTGGTGGAGGCGGAAGAGCGCATTCGCAGCGGATTAAATGACGGCGCGGCGTATGAATTGTTCGACTGGAATTACGATAACGACCACTCACGAAGAATATACGTTTTTTTCCTTAACTATGTATAGGGCAACATGGTGCTTATAATCATTCCCTCCAGCAATTTGGATTCAGGATACAAATTTACATTTATTAACGGTGGTATAATAATGAGAATAGGATTTCTGGGATAAAATGGTGTACACATTTCAAATCATTGAATCATCAGGGAATTTCAAGTAGCGATTCAAAACTCTGAAAGGTAATCGAATACATTTATGTGAAAAATTGTTAATAGAGATAATAAATGATTTTAAATTGGAATAAATTGTGTTGTTTTTATTTGTTTGACATTTAAGATTAATTAGGAGAAAGGTTCTAATCGCTGTGTATGTTTAAATTGTTGAACAGGGCTTTTGTTAATATGTGTTTTTTGGATGAAAAATATTGGTGTGTATAAATATTAAAGTGCCCCAGAAATTGAACATGTAGTATCTAATACTTGTTCAACATTTATTCTATAAAATTAAAAGTAACCAATCACATCTTTACAAGTAAGACTCGAGTATTGATACTCTAATGCACAACTATTGGCACTCCAAAGGTTAAGTTTTGATCATAGGTTTAAAAAATGCATTTTATGACCTCTCATAGTAAAACCGATTATATCATAAAATATATAAGAAACCTGAGTTATAAGTGATTAAGATGACATATTAAAATAGGTAAAAAAATTTAAATCTAATGTGATGTTATACCACCTTAATTCACTATTCAAAGTTAAGATGTGCAACTACTGGGACCTTTCCCTTATTATATTTCTTTTTTGAAAATTTTAAGTAAATAAAAATAATATAATTTATTTTTAAGATCTTAAAATTTAATTTATATAAATTATAAAAATATAAATAATTTTAATAATTTTAATTGAATTATATTATTATTTAAGAAAACACATTTCTTGATAAATATTTAAAAAAATATATATAACAAATTTAATCTTATTTTATTAAAATATCAAATATTTAAATTCAAATATATCCATTTTATCGATTTGTATACAAATAAATTAAAATATATTTTGAAATGTGGAAACCAATAATATGTTTTCACACAATTGTAGAATTTACAAGGTATTTCAAAGTTTCAAGTAATTATAAAAATTAAATTATAACTACTTTTTAAATATGATAATGATAGTTGATATGAAAAAACATAAATTAAATGTTAAAATGACTTGGACTTTATTTTTCTATCTCAAAAACGTGCATTTAAGTTTAAATATTTTTAAATTTTAATAAATTAAATATAGTCCAACTCAATAACGTGCATTTAAGTTTAAATATTTTTAAATTTTAATAAATTAAATATTATATATTAGTGAAATATAAACATTTTTTTTATCAATAAAATGTTAAAAATAGAAATATATTTTTATTAATATAATTTTAATTGATGAATTAGAAATTTATTTTAAATTAATTAAATAAAAAATTAAATTTTGAAAAGATGATATCTGATTTTTCATTTTTCTAGGGTTTGTTCCATGCACGTTATTGAGTTGGACTTTATTTTTCTATCTACCCAGCCTTGTGTCATACCACAACTTTAGTCACTTGTGGGACTTACATTTATTGTCATTTAGGGTTTCTTGCCTTCGAGTGAGACCAACGTTTATAATGACTTCTCCCCATTCTATTTTGACTATCTCAGCTATGAAGAAGAATGGTGGAGCGTCAAGTAATGGCCCTCTATGAACGCCCAAGGAAGTTTGTCCTTAAGTTTAACACAAAGTAATGCTTTGCAACCTAATGTTATATTTCCTATTCATAAATTTAATTCTTTGTATCAATGGTTAGATCAATTTTATTTAATAAGATATTTTGTTGGGAGAATCCCATCTAAAATTATGCTACGGTCTTTGGTCCAAACTCACTGGGTAGCTCATGGTATTAAGCTAGAGAGCATCCAAAACATGACTAAGGGTTTTTTATCTTTCACTTTTCTGACCCTTCCCATGCAGGGGAAATCCTCCATAGGTATGCCACTTGGTATGTTAGGAGCTCACTTATGATTTTTTCCCCTTAGACACGAGACTTTATGGTCTCAGATCAGACTGCTCTTAAAGTCCCAATTTGGATTGAATTTCTAGGTCTCCTGCTCCCCTATTGCCATTTTATTCACCAGATAGCATCCTCCATAGGTAGTGTGGTTTGTCATGAACAAAACCAATTTTACTCTGCTAGACCACAAAAAAGGGTTTGCGTATAAGTAGACCTCTCCCAAGACCTCAAGGAGTTTGTTGAAATTCAAATTGAGGATGTGAGACAATCTCAGTGAGTCCTGTATATTGACTTGCCTAACACTTGCTTTCATTGTCAAGCCAAAAACCATAAGATACAGTATTGTCCCCTTTAGATGGCTCATAATAATGTGTCCAACCACTCATCCTCTCATCCTAAGCCCTCTTCTAAAGCTAGCAAGAACCAACTGAGGACATATGGACTATGGTAGGGAAGAAGAACACCCACTCCAAAGCCATAAACATAGTTACTGCTCCTAAAGGAGGCAAGTTGTCTTTGAGTAATGGCCCATAAGAGTATGATCCTATTGAGAAAGAGCTCCCTAAAGTTGAAGCCCTGATATTGGTAGAAAAACCCAGGGTCATTGACATCCCTCTAGCTACTAACATCTTGTCCCAAGGTTTCAAGGCATCTGTACCCAATTTGTCCATATTTTTTAGACTCATAACTAGCCACTCTTCCACTTCTTTCTCAACAAGATATGCTAAAACACTCTCGCAACTCTTCTCAGATGAGTGAAAAGGTGGAGGAAGGAGAGTACTAGGTTGACCCCACTATGAGGAAGCAATTTGATGACTTTTTAAATGCAAACAATGGGCTTTTTCTATAGAATCGGTATGATGCCTTGGAAGCACTGAAATCGAAGGACATGTCCCTCCACACCCATCATCTATGAATTATTTTTCATGAAATGTTTGAGATCTCATAGACCCAAAATGTAAGTTTGTTGTATGTGATTTCAAAAGGAAGTTTTTTGAGATGGACAATCTTTGTCTACAAGAAGTCAAGGTGGTAAATCTCTTATTAACGACTGCCAGTAATTTCATTTAACATGATAGTATCATTATTCATAGCAAACATGATGCAAGACATAAAGGGGTGATCACATTCATTTCTCCAAGGTGGTGAGCGTACTAAGTGCAATCTAGTGTGAACCCTACCAACCGAATACTATGGGCTCTTTTTATCATTAGAATCCACTATTTTGGCTTTATTAATATTTATACATCTAATGATGTCTTGGAGCGTACCCATTATGGTGGTGGATAGCGAATGATCTCCTCAATGCCCATTGGGTATTATGTAGGGAATTTAATATGGCAGCATCTCTTGAGGATAAAGTGGGCCACTTGCCTATGAGGTGGGTAGCTAGCGAAAGGGAGGCATGATTTTACATGTGTACTAAATGAGGTCTTTATGATCCCAATTTAACCTACTGGCCTACAGATGGAGTTTGGTACACTTGGAGTAATTTTAGATTGGTCTCGCTCATATTTTGAAGTGTTTAGATAGGGCAATGATGTCCACCCAACCGTAATTCTCTTTTGATAACATTTTTTTCCTTTAGCATAGGTTATACTAGATTTTGGGATCTTTAACCACTCTTGTATTTGGTTCAGACTGACATGGTAGTTTATGAAACCCAAAATCTATAAAATGTAATTCTTCCTTAACACCTCTTTACTCAAACATGGGCCCATAGTGGCACACATTAGGAGAGTTTGGAATTTAGATCTACGTCTTTCTCAATAATCTGGTTGGATTATTTGGTGGAATGATGCTGTCAAAAGGACCTCTCACTTTTTACAAATCTATGGCTACCAACTTGCTAAAATTTGGAGACACTCTTACTCTACTATTACCTCAGAGCTGAGTCACATGACTTTAGCCCTGGAAAAGGATCCCTTCAATGAGATATTGTAGGTAAGAGTTGTATCCTTGTGGCACCACATTTAGATTGGAGACAACTATAATGATCAAAGAACCCAAGTCAAAGCCAGGCTCCATTGGCTTAAGATATGAGACAAAACTTCAAAGGAGTTCTTCCAAATGCTATGAGCCAAGAACTCAAAGCAACAAATTCAAGTCATTTATAAGGCTAGAAATAGGCTCACAAAGACCCTATAAATTATGTAATATTTTGTCCACCATTATCAACAAGTCTTTAAAGCTCAAGTATCTTCAACTGAGCTTGAAACTTCACTTCAATAATACCCCATAGTGGTGCCATGCAAACTCATGCCTGCCCAATGGGTGGATTGTGACATCCCCCTCACTATTGATGATTCGCATGAGGTAGTGTCTCACATGGTTAATGACAAAGCTCTTGGATTTGACGGCTTCCCTTGTGAATTTTATAAATCCCATTAGGAACTTATGGGAAAGGACTTGCATAAGGTTTATCAATAAGTGTTTCATGTGAATTCACTGGGTAAAAATATAAATAAAGAAAATATTAAATTCACACATAAGCAAGGATTCTTAAGTTGATCTACAACTAGTAGCCCATCACCCTCCTGAATGTCTCTTATAAAATCAATGCCAAGGATTTGGCAATCTAGATGCACAATATGTTGCCTCTCATTTTGCACCTAGAACAAATAGGTTTCACCAAAAGATGTTATATTTTGGATAACATCATTGCCATGTAGGAAGGGATGGACTAGGTCAGACAGTCTAAGCAACAAGCTATGTTCATTAAAATTGACTTTGAAAAATATTATGACCACATGGAATGGCCATTTATACTAGCCATGCTTCGAGCTCTGGGCTTCGAGCTCATCTTCATCCAAACCATCCAAATGCTTTTTACTGATGCCTTGGCTATCCTATCCAATAATGGAATCACCTCTGAGTAGTTTGGCTTGTTCACTCCATTTGTCAAGGGTGCCCATTGGTTCTCACCTTGTATGTGATTGCAACTGAGGGTTTTGGATATCTTCTTAGCAATGCCCAAGAGAGGGGTCTTGTTAAGGGAATTTATCTCCCTCCTAATGCCACGAACATGCGAGAAGATATTCAACTACTTAATGGACACTTTGCGGATGAATCTTTCTTTACTCTCATTGAGGATGAATCTAATGTGGACAATACCTTATACTATCTCAACACCTTCTACCTAGCCTTTGGATCCAACATCCAATGGTAAAAACTTGTTACTATAGACAATCTTACCTCCCTCTACTAGTGTGGGATGCTAAATTTATTTAGAACTTGATCTAACATGATGAAATCTTTAAATTTCTTAGCATATCCTTTGATTTTGATGCTTCTCCACCTTTGTTGTGGAAATATGTTGCTGACAAATTTGATAAGAAATTAGAATACTAGGTGACCATGTGTCCTTTGTTAGTAGGAAAATTTCAAATTTGCTCAAAAATTCTTGTGACTATTCATGTATACTACTCATCATGTTGGGTGCCTTCTAAAAAATCTTACTAGAAGCTGAAGAAATTACTTTGAGATTTTATTTGGGCCACTTCCCCACAAGGTAAAGGATTCCATAAGATGGCCTAATAATATTTCTACATCACGTTTGATGCCAGAGGGATGTGGCTCATTGACATAACCCAACAAGGAACTACCTTATGTGCCAAATGGATTGTGCAATCCATTGAGGGCCAAGAAGCTTGGAAGGTGTTATTCATCCATTGTATCTCCTCAGACTTGTCTAAGGGAAAGAAGGCCCAGAAAGGACTCAGCTTCCCCAATTTTCTCTTTATTCAGTTTCCTATCTAAATCATAGGGTCCTTTATGGCCAAAAACATTTGGAAGGCCCGAGAAAAGATTAAGCCATGGCTTCTCTAGAATGGTTATGGATTCTGTAATGGGATATATGCTAACACCATTCTCTCTAGTGGTCTTCCATTTTCAATCTCAATGAAGTTCCTCTAGTAGAAGTCCCTTGGATCAATACTCTTAGGTTTTTCCACAAAGGAATTCATACCATCCAAAATATCTTCTGCAAGTGATCTAACTCTTAGCTATCATAGGAGGAGGCAAAAGTCAAATTTGGGTTAGCCAATGTGGATTAGGAATCCTACCAAGAGATTTTCAATGCCATGCCAGTCTCCATGATCCATAAAATCTTGATCCACTCCACTCAGCAATGGTGGAAGGATTAAAAGTGGTATGTAGAGACCCCTTTTCACAATTACACTCTTCAGCTTGGCTATGGATGGCTCACCCCCCATTTGCCCATGGTGGACAAGATTAATTCCCATTAGGGGTTGCACTCATATGTTAATATGTGGATCTTTCATTTCAACACTATCTAGGGGGATTGTGTTGAACCCAAGTTTACTCAATATACTTGGTGTATTCTGCACCAAGGCTTACCCATTGGTAGAAGACTCATCTAGCTAGGAGTCCATCATCCTACATGCCCTTTCTATGGCCACCTTGAGACTTTTCTTCATCTTTTATATTACTATTCCAAAGCCCAAAATGTTTGGACTTGGATCCATGATCTCTTCAGGCCTTTCTAGCCAAATTTTTTTCTTTGGTAGCACATCCTCCTTAGATATAAACTTGTGATACCCCTCAATTACACATAAGTATGGCATACTTTCAAAGTGAAGATTCTCTTCTATCTTTGGAAAGAAAGAAATAATTATGTATTTAATAATACTCCCGATAATTGTAATGTTTGTGATTTAAATAATTCCTCTATCATCTCCAACATTCTTTTACATATTCAATTCCAAACCAATAAAGTGGCTATAAAGCTTTGGCATCTGTTGCCTCCTTCCCTAGCTAGGAAGGATGGTTGGGACACTCCTCCTCCTCTATGCCCATATGCTTAGTTGTACAACCTAGAGGCCAATTAGACGTGCCAGATAAGGTCCTTAGGCTTAATCTAGCCATTTCACCTACTCAGACATAAGAAGAAGATGATGATATATACACAGCTCAAGCTACTGGCCAGGAGCCTATTCCAAATTGAAATGAATTACCAAGCTTGAGTTGGGGTCTGGATAATATGGATCTGCCACCACCTTCTGACCTTTCTCTTGTTGCATGAAGTTCTATTTAATTATGTGATCTTTTCCTAGACTTTACCTAGTTGTTTGTGGTATTTTCATTTTTGGCTCCTAGTCTTCACCTAATGTGACTACGTGATGTACTCTCATACTACCTCTATTTTATTTGAATAATTTATATATTTCTATTTAATTAATGTATGGATATATTTCATCCAAAAAAATTACATTTATAATATTTTTATTAATTTAACGTTAATTTAAATATTTTTATTTTTATTAAATTTTTTATTTCTTTAATATTTTTATAAACTCAATTTATAAATTTATTCAAATATTTATTTAAATTTTAATTATAATATTTAAAAATTATATTTAAATTTCTCATAAAAATTATCCTTATAAAAATAAAAGTGTTTATTGATTATGTAACTATCAAAATAGATTTTATATATATATATATATATATATATATATATATATATATATATATATATATATATATACTTCTTTTTACATTTATAATTAATTCCAACTTCATTTCATTTTTCAAGCTCTCATTTACTAAACCAATATAGTTTAAGAATAAATCTTTGGAATGTGCATATAACAATATTTTAATCACATCCAGTGATTGTGCACAATGGATGTGATTCAAACATATTTGAGATGACACAAGCTACTCTCTTGATAATATTATTAATCAATACAACCGTTTTTTTTTACAAAATGCAATAACATAATTATTCAAAAAAAGTTTTTTATATAAAAATTATATATAAATAAATATTAAATATAGATAATGAAATAATCATGAATGTTATTCTACCTCTCTCGTGTACCCTGATATTTTAGAAGCATACATACAAGGATGATTTAAGATAACATTTTCACATTGAATATTTAATGCCTAACTTTCAATGTGAAAGGTTACATTGAATTAGGTTGAAGTTTCATAAAATAATTTAAAAAAAATAATTATAATTATAATTATAAATAATATTAAACAATCAAAATTGTTTATATTAATTTTTTTTTGAAAATATTGAAAAAAATACATGGAAGAAAATTAAAAGTTTTATAATTTAATATTTGAAATTTTATTTTTATTTTTATTTCTAAACTTTATGTGTAAATATTTATCTAATAATTATATATTAACTAAAAGATTTTTTTTTAAAAAAAAGCCATTCTAATTTTCTTGTTTAATCTTTAAAAATTGATAAATTTTAACTGATTTTATTTTAAGGAATAAAATATATTTTTATATGTATTTTTATGTTAAATTAAAATATTTCAAATTTTAATATTTATTATATATAAACTTTTAGTTTTGGAAAGAATAAAAATTCGATATGAGATCAGATTAGTCTAATTTTTTTTTGATGGAATAGATATATCCCATACTTTGGTTCTAAATTGAAATGTGCATCAAATATTAATAAATATAAAAAATCTTTGAAAATACTAGTAGACGTAAAAAATTCCAAAAAATCAGATTAATAATCTTTTTAATAAAAAATTTAAAATTTTATATTTTATATTTTATTTATTTTTAAATAATTCATATCTATAATAATATTTTGATCCGTACATTAAATTTTGAATGGCAAATAATAATTATATAATAAATCTTCATCTAATTTTTATTGGACATATAATGTTGAATGTCACATTCAAGCATTAATTGACACCAATAGAATTCATAGAAAGAAGGTTTATGAAAATGTGTTATTCATTTTATGTTGGCTTTCCAATCACATATTATTTTAAAAATTAATATTAGGAAACTTTAATATATTTATAATAGACAAAAAGAAATGCATGTTTGTAAATAAAATTAAAAAAATTATTAGAACTGTTAAAAAAAAAAAAAAAAAAATTTGAATTTCTACAAATTATTATAGATGATTATAATTAAATATTAAAAATGTTGTAAAAAAAATATGAATTGTAATATTTTTAACATGCTTTCTAAATTATCATTTATTTTGAAAATAGTGAAGTATAAATAAATCAAACAACTTAATTCAATGAAATACTTATGTTTAAAAAAAATAAATTGTAGATAGTTGATCATGTACCCATCCAAACTATCTCAAAAAATTTAGAACTTAGTTTTTTTAAATGTATATATAATTAAGACTATTTTATAACTTATATTATTTCAATGTTTTGGTGAATATATTTATTTTTAAATATTTTAAAATTAAATAGATTTAAAATTGATAAATAATATATAAATAATTGTGTGTTTCTTTATAATTATTTAAAAAAATAAAATATGATTTTTGTAATGTATATAGAATTAGGTCTAGTTTGAAACCCTATACCATAATTTAAATTTGAATAAAGGAAATCAAAAATATATAAACAAAGATGACATGTATAATTGTGATATATAGCAGAATATGAATATATATTTTAAAATAAATAAAGATAAAAATTTTAAATATGTGTGTGAGAAAATGTGCTCCATGTTTTAATTATATTTTTGTGAAATATTTTAATGAAATATAGTGTGTTTATCTTGTCTAAATTTATATTTTATCATAAATTAATCTAAAAAACAGCTTTGGATGTGTATGTATATATCTAAGCCTTAGCTTCATATTTCTAAACCTAAAACATGTACGTACTATAATATGTATGCATTAGTGCATATGTTTAGTTGTTTAATATTTTAAAGTGTGTAGGATGAAAAAGTGATTATATTTTTTGTATTTACTAAACTAAATGGTAATTATAAATAACATTTACACTTTTACATTTACATTATTATATTTTAAATTTATTTTAATAAATTATGGTCACTAAACCTCTTTCAGAATTGGTCTCACAACTCTAATAATTTCCATTTAGAAGTTAGATTTTAAAAATACTAATGTTATTACTTAGTCACTTTAATATTTTTAGTATTTAAGATAATAATTTAGGGATATAACTTCTTTAATTAGTGTTTTCTTTGGGCAAACATTTGATCATTTTGTAGGTTTTAGGGTTTTATGGATTAACATTAACATTTTTAAGAGTTATAGGTGCATCAAATTTAAAATTTTATAAACCTCATATCTCCATTAGATAATGAGCATTTTTAAAGAATATTGACTCACAAATTTACGCATGAATCTAGTGGTGATTATGTGACATGATTGGGGTATTAATTAGCCATAATTGAGTTAATAATCAAACCAATTACTCAATTTTTTTAATTATGGATGTAATTTGAGATAATTTGATCCATATGAACCTAATTGTGACCATAAAATATGAATTACATCTCAATTAACCCCTTCTTCATCAGGATTTGAACTAATCTTATGATTTTTTCAATCATGGATGTAATTTTGACTAATTTTATCCCCATAAACCTAACTTGTAACTATGTAGTGTGATTTGGGTCTCAATTAGCCATAATTTCATCAATATTTTAACTAATTAAATAATTAGTTCAATAAGAGATAATTTAAAGAAAATAAATGATTCTCACTTGTCAGTGAAGTCCATCCAAATCTAAAAATGAAAAATTAAGTTTGTTCTAATCCCTTTGTTATAAACCCCACATGTACTTTTTACATGGGATTAGAGAAAAGGGAGTTATAACTTCTACTTCTATGCAATTCACTTTAGTTTGGTCCCCAAAAACCTAATTATGACTATATGATTTGATTCGAGGCTCAATTGGCCCAAAATTTATTACTTATTAAACTAATTGCTCAATTAGTTTAGTCGAGGATGTAGTTTGGGTACATCTGAGCCCCATGAACTTAATTGTGACTATGAATGTGATTTGGGGCTTAATTGGCCCTCATTTTATCATCTATTGAAAAAATTAATATATTGGTTCATATAGGGATCCAATTTGAACCAATTTTATGAACTTAATTAAGACTATATGATGTGACTTTGGGCTAAATTGGCCCCAGTTTTATTATTTATTGAACCAATTATTTGATTGGTTCAATCAAGGATGAAAATTCAACCAATTTTAGTGCCTCAAACCTAATTATACTTATACACTATGATTGAAATTTAAATGGCATTTATTTGGTTGCATTTTTATTAGGAATTGAACCAATTACTTGATTAGTTAAATCATAGATGTAATTTGGGCCAATTTGGTAGCATGAACCTAATTATGACTCTAAAATATTTTTTTTAGGGTCAATGACCCCTATGTATTCATTGATTTAAAAAATTACTTGATTGGTTCAAATATATATGTAATTTTGACCAATTTAAGCCAAGTGAGTCTATGTGTGACTATCCAGTGTAATTTGTGGCTCAATTAAGGGTAAGTGCATGGATTTTGTGGGATAAAAAGTGGACTCATTTTGTGTTCAAATGGATTTTAGTGTTTCTATGTATGTGGTTTTAAAATGTGCCTACGCGATCTTGGCACATAGGCTCAATAATCATCAAGAAATCACATACATGATTTTAGTATTTAAAATCACATATGCTATTTTAGTATTTAAAACCATGTACATGATATTTTTGTTATAAAAGTGCATATGCAAAAGAGTTTAGTATTAGATTGGCATGAATGGTATATAAATAAAATAAAAATTTAAGTATTTACATTTAGATATGGACATTTAGTTTCTTATAATTTAAATTATATTTTATTTATATGCTTTTAGGATGTTTGAGAGTGGTTTTGAACCTCTAGGATCTATAATAAAAATTCTAAGTTTTGGAAGCTCCTATCATATTTTAGATTTAGTTAGATTCAAGGGTTTTAAACTTAAGAATATTTCAAGGTTTCAATATTTTAGGGATAAATCATAAGAGGCATGAGTTTTGCATGAAGGGATGTGGGTATGATATAATAGTATGATAATATCTCTCACAAAGTGCCATAAGTAAATCCCACCCCATTCCCTATGCACCCCTTAAGATATAAACTCTAGGATAAATGTATCAATGAGCCCCTAATGCATATAAGAACCATATAATGCACAAAATCATACATAAAATGATTTACAATTATGGGATACATTTATAACAATAATCTCATGGAGAAAAAACACACCTCACTTTTTTCATTCTATGGATCATAGATATTTCTACTAGATTTTGATATATTTAATTATTTTTTACTTTGTTGGTTATTATTGATTAATTCAACACCTTTATTGATTAATATCCAGTTAAAACATTATTTCCATTGTGATTGGATCCTATACCCTAAACCTTATACCTTCAACCCTATGCCCTAAAGCTTAAACCTTAAATTGTAAACTCTAAACCTTAATCCAATTTATTTATCCCAAATTAAAAGATTTTAGAATAATAATTAGGTTTATAAGTATCAATTTATCCCAAATCACATCATTGATTGCCCCAATTGACTATTTGAATCAATTTATGATGACATTGGGGATAATTGAGCCCAAAATCACATTTTATAGTCATAAATAGGTTCAATGAGCTCAAATTGCCTCTAATTTTATTTTTGATTTAACTATATACCCTAAAATGTGAACCTTATACCCTATACCCTAAGCATTCAACCCTAAACCCTAAATTATAAACCCTGAATTGTAAACCTTAAATACTAAATCAATCGATTTAGACACAATTAACATCCTTTACATTAATAATTAATTTTATAGGACTCAATTCAGTCCAAATCTAATAATTCATTGGTCTAATTGACTAATTGGCTCAAACTGTGATGACATTAGGGCTAATTGTACCCAAAATCATATTTTATAGTCATAAATAGGTTTAACAAGCTAAAATTAGCCCTAATTGTCTTCAAGATTGGACCCTATACCCTAAACCATAAACCATGTATCTTAAACCTAAGGTCCTAAATTTTAATCTCTTTAAAACCTAATACAATTGTTTTATCCCTAATTAGCATCATTTACACTAAGCATTAAGTTCACATGACTCAATTTGGCCCACATTACATCACTAATTTCTCCAATTGACTAATTAGCTTAGTATTGATGACATCAAGGCTAATTGAGCCTAAAATCACATTCTATAGTCATAAATAAGTTGAATAATCTCAAATTATCACTAATTGCCTTTGTAATTGAACCCTAAACCTTAAACCCTATACCTTATGTCCTAAATATTAAACCTTAAATAATAAAACCTAAACCCTAAATTTATTGATTTAGCCCAAATTAACATCCTTTAGAGTGATAATTAGGTTCACCACACTCAATTTAGCCCAAATCACATCACTAATTACTAATTGACCAATTAACTCAATCTATGATGACATTGGGGCTAATTGAGCCCAAAATCAATTTTTCTAGTCACAAATAGGTTCAACAAGCTTAAATTGGGCCTAACTACCTTTATCATTGGACTTTATACCCTAAAACTTAAACCTTATACCCTATACCCTAAGCACTAAATATTAAGCCTTGAATTGTAAACCCTAAAACCTAAAATAATTAATTTAACCCCAGTTAACATCCTTTAGAGTAATAATTATTTTCATAGGGCTTAATTTAGCCCAAGTCACATCATTTATTTCCCCAATTAACTAATTAGCTAAACTTGTGATGACATTGGGGCTAATTGTTCCCAAAACCACATTTTATAATCATAAGTAGGTTTAATGATCTCAAATTAGCCTTAATTGTTTTCATGATTAGACCTTATACCCTAAATCATAAACCATGTACCTTAAACCCTAAGCCCTAAACCCTAAATCATAAAATCTTTAATCCCTAAATCAATCATTTCATCCCCAATTAACATCATTTAGACTAAGAATTATGTTCATAAGACTTAATATGGCTAAAATCACATCACTAATTACACCAATTGATTAATTTGCTCAATTTATGATGAAATGGGACTAATCAAGCCCAAAATCACATTCTATAGTCATAAATAGGTTGAATAAGCTTAAATTATCATTGATTATCTTTGAAATTGGACCCTATGCCCTAAACCCTATATCTTAAAAACTAATCCCTAAAACATAAACCCTAAACCCTAAACCAATCTATTTATCCCAAATTAACATTATTTAAGTTAAAAATTAGGTTTATGGGGTTTAATTTGGCTTGAATTACATCATTGATTACCCTAATTGATTAATTGGTTCAATCTATGATAAGATTGGGACTAATTTAGCCTAAAATCACATTCTATAGTCATAAATATGTTCAATAAGCTTAAATTGGCCCCACTTACCTTCATGATTGGGCCTTATACCCTAAAACATAAATATTATATGTTATACCTTAAGCCCTGACCCTTAATCCCTAAATAATAAACCCTAAACCCTAAATCAATTGATTTATTCCTAATTAATATCTTTTAGAGTAATAATTATTTTCATAGGGCTTAATTTATCATAAATCACATCATGTATTATCCTAATTGACTAATAAGCTCAACCTATGATGATATTGGGACTAATTATGCCCAAAATCATATTTTATAGTCACAAGTAGGTTCAATGAGCTCAAATTGACCCCAATTTCCTTCACGATTGGACCTTATACCCTAATTGTGGAACTTTGTGAGAGATTTTATCATACTCTTCTATCACACATACATCCTTTCATGTAACCTTCATGTCTCCTATGATTTCTCCCTAAAATATCAAAACTTTGAAATATGGCTAAGTCTAAAACCCTAAAACCCTGGAATCTAACTAAGACTAAAATATGATTGGATCCTACAAAACCTAGAATTTGCATTATAGCTCAAATATTAAAAATATTTAAATAAAATATAACTTAATGTATAATTAATTATTATGATAAAATTTTTATATTATTAAAATTTTATTTATATAATATACATGCCAATGTAATAATAAACTATTCCACGTATGCACTTTTAAAATAACAATTCTTTTTACATGGTTTTAAAGACTGAAATTGCATATGCAATTTTAGATACTAAAATCACGTACACAATTTTGGCTTGGTGAATATCAATCCTATGTGCCAAGACTGCATATGCACATTTTCTATAACTAATATTAAACTATTCCACATATGTAGTTCTACATATGCGATACATACCACCACACAATTCTTATATTTGAATTTTTAAACACATGCCTTAAGGCTCAGGCATGGTTTGGATTCTCGAGCCTCAGGAATTGAATTGCAAAACATAGAGATGAATTCATGTTTTATACTAATAATAAAGATATGTAACTTCAACCATGCTAGACACTATCCATCTTATCAATTTTTTTTAAAAATAGTACCGCAACATTGACTAAGTCTCCTCTTTCTATTTATATGTTTTTTTTATATTTTTACATTTAAGGTTGTTATTTATATGTATTGAATAAGCATATATTTTGTAGAATTATATGATGTGATTATTCATGTTCATCTTTGTTTATGCATATTTTGATTCGTTGATTCAAACTAGAAAAAAACATATGGTTGCAAACTAGACCTAATTGTATACACATTAAAAAAATAAAAATCCAATTTTTGATATTTTTTAGGGTAGTTAGGAAGGGCACACTATTGGATATACATTTTTGATCATATTTAAGGGTATACTAATTTGTGAAATTAGTAAAAACAAAATATTCATTAGTTAATTTTTAAAAAATTATAGGTTGAAAATTAGATGATCTTGCCTAGATTTATACGAAGGGGTTTAAATAAAAATCAAATAATGCTAAAAGAATTATGGGATGCACATACAACTATCTAATATGATTTTTATAAAAAAATTATCACCTATTCAAATTTTGAATGTTTGACCTACTTATACTTAACCATTTCAAAAAACAATTAGTAGTTTAGAAACTAGATTCAAAATTCTACAATTCATATTACTATGACATCTTCAAATTGTGAGTGTATATATCTTGAATAATTGATAAAATTTTAGGTTTCATGTTTTTATGAAAAACATGTCCACATAAGACCCCCTTTTGCCTGCCCCCCACACCTTCCCCACTTCTCCCCCCCCCAATTCCCTACACTTACACTTGAACCCAATTTCATCACTAATTAGATAAATTACTTAGTTGGATTGATCAAGGACATAAATCTGGCTAATTTTTGTTCAATGAACATAATTTCAACTATACAATAATATTTATTGTCTAATTTTTAAAACTCTAATCACTTATAAAATTAGTTACCCAAATTATTCACTCAAATGCATCATTTACCCCAAATTGAGACCCATGAATCTAATTATGACTATATGATGTCATTTACAATTTAATTATCCATAATTTCACCCAAAATAGAATTATTTACTTAATTATATTAATAAGATATGTAATTTTGGGTTTATTTCACCCCCATGAACCTAATTGGGATTATATGATGTCATTTATGGCTCAATGCATGCCATGCCAATTTCATCACTAATTGAACCAATTACTAAATTGGTTCGATCAAGGACATGACTTGAAATAATTTGATCCACATAAACATAATTATGAGTATATGATGTTTTTTGGTGCTCATTATACCATTTTCATCACTTATTGAACTATTTACTTGATTAGTTTAATTGGGGATGTAATCTAGGATGATCCCCACCTCTCTATATATGGGGATCTCCTTCCTTTAATATCTAAAATATAACTCAACTCAATTCTATTTGGTTGGGGGTGCCCCCCCTCTATATATGGATCCTATTAAACTCTATATGTGGCCTCTCTAATTTGATCTTTGTGAATCTAATTGAGTCTACATAATGTTATTTAAGATTTCTTGCCCAAATTTCATCATAAATTAAATCAATTACTCAAATAATTCAATAAAGCACATAATTTGGGCCAATTTGACTCATGCCACCTAATTAGAACTATATGAGTGATTTTTTGTTATATATCCCTAATTTTGTCATTAATTACACCAACTAATCAATTTATTCAATTAAGAATGTTATTTACTCAATTTATTTTCACATGAACCTAATTAAAAGTGATTTGATGTGACTTGGGGATCAATTAGCTCCAACTACATAATTGATCCAATTAGTGATTAAATATAAGATAGTTAATCCCCACATCACATTATATAGTCATCATTATGTTCATGGGATTAAATTTGATCCAAATTGTATCCTTGATTGAACTAATTAAATAGTTATCTCAATAAGTGATGAAATTTGGGTTAATTGATCACCAAATGATATTATATAGTCAAAATTAGGTTCATAGGTAAAATGTGGTCTAAATTACATCATTATTTTAATATATTTATTAATTAATTCAATTAGTTATGAAATTGGGACCAATTAATCCCCATTTTTTGCACATAATCCTAAGTTTTTGAAGATATAATATATCTACATAATAGTTCATTTCTAGTATAACTAAAATTTAATCACTAATCACATTTTTCATTATTAAATATTTTTTAACTAATAATATATTAAAATCTTATTTCTATGATGTCCATTCCAAATATTAAGTTGTCACTAGAGCAATGCACACACCACAAGTAATCTCCACCATGACATATAACTATACAAGAAGAGGGAGAGCATCACCAGAGGATTTTAATCTATCCTTAAAGTATTTTGAATCCAACATAAACATCTTATATAATGAGAGTGTACCTACCCTTTATTATAAATGTGGATGCAAAGTTGTTAGTAATGGAGATAAGAATGTGTATACACAACGTTCTACAAGTAGCTCCATACAGGGAAATCAAGTCTAGATAGTAAATTGAAATAATAAATAATTCATTCCCAGTATATCCTATGTATGTATGCTTATATACATAAGACATATGACTTCAATGAGTTCACCTCATTACACCTAAATTTAATAATTCATTCCCAATTATAAAGTTAATATGAAACTAATGAATTTCCATAACTAACATAGTATTGACATTCCTAAATCCATAACCCAATCTATAATTATTTTCCAAATTCTCTTGTATCCTATTATTATTATATAACACATAAATATCCATAAAATTAATCAAAATAAATACAATATATGATAATTATGTGAAATTTAACACATCACACGTGTTCCATACAATCTGTGTGATTTATCATCATCCGCCCACTTCACCCAAAATTATCAAAAATTCACTCAATGAATCAATATAAATATCAATAAATGAGAAGTGTGTGAATGATAACACAAAACATAGGTGCCCCATACCACCTATGCGAAGTTTCATAATCTATTGACTCCATCAATGATTGACAATAATCCCACTAGAGTCATAAATTATAATTTATTTTTTAAATCCAATAATATTCATACATTGGTATCATAGTCGAATACTAATCAACACAAAATATTTCTCCACATGTCACATTATCATTTCTTGAACAAAAAAATGATAACTCTAATTGCACCATTGTTCCAGCTATAAGAAAGACACAAAGGATCAAGATTTCTATAAGTTGATAATTAGTTTGACTCCTACCAAATATAATGGTATATAGGATGATTTATAAAAATAATCTTATGCTTTAAAATCAATTCTAAAAAGATTATTTAATTCATGCTAAATCAAGTTTGTATTGATACATACTTACCAACCAAAATCTAATAACAACTCCCATGTATCTAATTTGTAAAATTATAACTATAATAATTGGACCATAACAATAAGACTAAGACATAAGGAATTTACACATTCTATGAACTCATAAAGAAAAAAATATGGACCATAAATATCAAGATAAAACTCAACATTTAATATTCAACAAATTACAATCCATGATTCAATAGATAGTAAGTCTTAGTCAAACATTACTAAGACTTTACATGAAAAAATAAGTAAATATTCATTAGATTAAAACTTTATTTGTTCACATTATATAGAGTCAAAATACATGGAATCCCTATTGGAATAAAACATGACTTGGTATGGTTTTGATTTAATAGAGATGAATGAATTATACCAAAAACATTTATCGCTGACATTTAAAGTGTAAAATTTAATGAAAGCAAGAGACAATATTACCTCTCAAGATACAAACCATAAAGGAGACAAGATATTTAAAGTGGGAAACATAATTCATCAGAGAAAAACCCACATGATCCTATAAGAAGGATTATCACCAAAATCTCTACAATTACAATTTAGAAGCAAGAGCAATTTGAGAAGGATAGAGACATTCAAGTTTATAGCAAAGAAATAAGGAGAGGAAGGATCTTTTAATAGAACAAGAATAGAATATAAGTTAAAAGGAATCCCATGATTACCTTACAATTCTCATTTGTGTGTGTCATTTATGGCCTATTCCCTTAGAGTGGAGGGAAGTGTGTTACAAGTAGAGAAAGGGGTTACTTGTGAAAGTAACCTCCAAATCCTAAAGAGGAACAAAGAGGTGAGTGACACATCATAGAATCTAGATTTATGTGAATTTATAATGCATATAAATAAAAATTTCACACACATAGAGGGAACTTGGGATAAATAAATTATCTCAAATAAAGGGTAATCCTAACAATCCCTCTTAAACTTTATTTAAGGTTTTACAAGCAAATAATAAGGGAGAAAACACTACTAACTCTCCCCCTTGATGAAAACTTCTTTCAATTCTAACATATTACAAAAGAATATAATTTTTTACATAATGGCTTAGTATAGATATCAATCTTTTGTTCTTGAGTAGGAGAAAAAGAGATAGAATTTGATTGTCTTCAAGAATTTCACATTGAAAGTGATGTTGAATATCAATGTTCTTGGACCTTTAATAGAAAATAATTTTTTTTGATAAAAAATGGCACTTTGATTATAAAAAAAATTGGAGTAGCTGAAGATTGAGGGTGGCCCAAATCTGCAAGAAGTCTTCTAAGCCAAATAAATTGCTTAACAACATCATTTAAATATTTATACTAAGATTCCATGGAAGATAAATATACATTCGTATGCCTTTTACTATTCCATTAAATTATGTATGAACCCAAATAAAAACAATAGCCACTTATGGATCTATGATCATTAAGATCACCAACCCAATCATAATCAAAATAACATGCTAAAGAGAATTTACTATTTGAGGTATACTCGATGCCAAATTTAGAGTGAATTTAGTATATTATAGAATTATTTTAACATCTTTAAAATGAGTATCTTGAGGTTTAGACATAAAACAAAAAACCAAGCCAACATAAAAATCAATATCAGGATGAGTATAGTATGAGTAACATTTTTAGTTCCCATGTCATTAAGAAATTTTACACCATGTTCACAAGGGGTAGCAACATGATTAAATTATAAAATATTAAACCTAGTAAGAAATTCATATGCATATTTAAATTGAGATATAAAAATGCTATCATTTTTTTTCCAAACTTGAATGCCTAAAAATAATGAAAGAGACCCAAATCAATCATTTCAAAGGTATTCTTAAAGCACTTTAAGTGCAAAAAACCATTAAACTATTACTACCAGTTATGATTAAGTCATCAACATATAAAACAATGATAATTATGTCATTAGGAGTGCTTTTAACAAAAATATGAGGATCATTAGAACTATGATTAAATCCTTGAGATATGAAAAATTTATAGATTTTAGAGTACCATTATCTAAGAGATTGTTTCAAACCATTCATGAATTTTTTTAACTTGCAAACAATATTTTAATTTCCTTTGTTAATAAAACTAGGGGTTGAGACATGTAAATTTCTTCATTCAAGTCACCATTTAATAAAGAACTATTAACATCAATTTGATAAACATGCCAATGCATGTAAACAAATAAATCCAAAACAACTTTTTGTTTTTGGGCATCTTAGCTATAGGTTCAAATTTTTCATTATATTTACTTCCTTCAATTTGAGAAAAACCTCTAGCAACTAATTTAGCTTTATATTTTGAATTTGGTTATCATAATTGAACTTAATTTTAAAAAACCATTTACAACTTACTAAATGATGTCCTTTAGGGAGAGGGACTAAGTCACAAGTGTTATTGGAAATCAAAGAGTTTTATTCATCATGCATCACTTTTTCCCTATGAGGGTGACCTTAAGCTTGTTTTACTGTTTAAAGATCAATATTGTTCATAAGTTTAGATACAAAATCATAATTAAAATATTATTTTATAGTTATACGAGTATCATTAAGATCTACATCAATTTTAGAAGATTCCAAAATAGTCTTGGTCCATTTAGGTATAACTTTGGGTGGAGCAAGACCAAAAGATGATGAAGGAACACTAGGAATAAAATAATCATGTAAAATATTAGTATGATCATCACTTGATTAAAATGGAAAAGAAGCAAAAATTATATCAAGAGAATCTAAATTGAAAGCACAATTGAGTACACCATTTTCAACAATTCTAACATTCCTTTTAATCTTGATTTTGTTAGTTTATCATACACACTATAAGCTTTACATGATTCATCCTAAATAACAAAGATAAAAGTGTTTGATTTATAATATAACTTATTTCATTTTTCTATGGGTATATGAATAAATATATCACAACCAAAAACATGAAAATGCTTTTGATTGTTTTTTGGGTATATGAATAAATACATCACAAACTAAAAACATGAAAATGCTAAAGACTAGGTTTTCTACCACTCCAAGATTATTCAAGGGTAATATTTTAAAACAACTTCAGTGGAGTCATATTAAGCAGATAGACAACACAATACATAGCTTCAACTCAAAATATATAATTCATATTTTTAGCATGTAACATGCACCTATCCATTTCAATGATAGTCCTATGTTTACATTCAACAACACCATTTTTCTTAGTTGTGTAATAAATAGTTGTTTGATGTTTAATACTATGTTTCTTACAATATGGAATAAAATCATTATTAACATATTCATTGATATTATCAATGCATACTATGTGTAAAGAATAACTAGATTGTTTTTCAATATAGACATGAAACTCAATGAAAGTATATAAAACTTGATATTTTGTGTTTAATAAGTAAATCCAAACTCTTCTTTTAAAATCATCAACAAAATTTAAAGAATATTTTTCACCATTAATATAAGGCATTTGCATAGGGACTAAGAGATAACTATGAACTAAGTAAATTTTTTCATTAACACACCAAGATTGATTCTTAGGAAGATCTTCTTTATGAATTTTATCAGCCATACAACCACTAAAAATAGAATTAGTGGGAGTAATTTTAGGGAAACTTAGCACCATATTTAGTTTATTCATAAGTGTAACAATTTGGTAACTAATATGTCATAATATTTCCTGCCACAAGTTAGCACCAATAGAAGCAAGAAAATCATGATTAGAGGAGGAAGAAGAGAATCATGTAAACTCAAACAAGTTATTGTTATCCAAAAAACTAGTAGCAACTACTTAAAAATCTTGCTTGGTATATTTAAAGTATTATTAGATAATTTTAATCTATAGTATTGTTTGCTTAATTGAGGAACATAAAATAATTTCAATTTTTAATTAGGAACAAGTAAGACATCATGCAATTAGCCATTATGGATTTTAATAGTTCTTATGGCTTCAACATTGTAAGAAGCATATTTTGTAATACTTAAATGATTGTTAAAAAAAAATTGGTTCTAAAGAAGAAAACAAATTTGCATTACATGTCATTTATTGAGTAGTACTAGAATCAACAATCCATTTAACAAGAGAAGCATGCAAAGCATAAGCAAAAACAACTCTAATATTAATATTTTATTTATTTTGAGTCTTAATTTTACTAGTGCTAGCATTGTATTTGACCTTAATCTTTCCACTTTAAATATCATATTTATTCTTAAAAAAGTGATCTTTATCATGTGTTATTTTGTTAAAATAATTACACTCTAACTTTTTATTATATTTTGAGTTATATTTTTGATCTTTTTTGTCATGTTTATTATTGAACTTAAATGGTTTTTGTCATTTTTTTGTTGATATTAAGAAAAAAATCATGTTCATTAGTCTTAAGTCTATCAAATTTAATTAATTTTTTTTCTTCTTGATGCAATAGAGTAAAAAATAAATCAAACATCAACAAAGTAGATAAAGTAGGAAAAGCTAGTTTTGAGTGAACATTTGTAATTAACTATTGAAAAGGTTGAGGCAAGCATTTTTTCATGATAATGTGAATTTCATTTAAAATTAAAAGTTTAACACCTAAACTAGTTAATTGAGAATGTAAGGAGTGAAATGTAATTAAGAAATCATCCATATTTTTGAAGTTATTATAATTTAAATCAGACAATTGATATTGAATTTGAAATTTTCTAGATTCATTCACAAAATCATAAATATATTGAAGTCTAGACCAAGCTTTGGATGCAAGAGTACAACCATTAATGTGCACATGAAATTCAAGGGTCATGGCCTTGTTAATCAAACCTAAGGCCTCTTCATTTTTTTCTTGCCATTTTTATTAAATTTTAGTGGTAGTAATTTTTTCATCAGGTTGGGAGTACTTGACATATACTACATGCATTAAGTATTTAAAAGTGAGGGCGTATTACATTTTAAATTTACACAAGTGGTAATTTGTGGATGTGAGTTTAAATTTAGGAAATAATTGAGTCATTATGTCATAAAATATCACCCAATGTTGTAAATCAAATAAGCAAAAAAAATACTAAGAATTTAGGATGCATAGAGGAGGGACAAGGACAAAATATGGACTAGTACTGAAGTGCAAAAAATGTGACAAGGAGGAAATGAAAGTCAAAATGGTTTGAAACTTGCACAAAAAACATAATAGTTGAAAACTATGAGATGGATTAAAAAAACATAAATTTGAAAAAATTAAATACCAAAGTTGTAATGGAAATGATTATTACACTGATTTTGGGAAAAAATTAAATTACAAGTATTTATCTTAACCAAAAAAAATGGCTTAATGTAAAAAGGTTAACTTGTAATTTTTAAGCCCAAACTAAAATACCAATTTAAATGAAATGAGTGAAAAAAAAATTAATTGAAATTAAACCTCGTTCATTGCTATTTTTTGTTTTGTTTTTGATGCTATATAAATATTTTTAAAAAATAGCTTAGACAAACAACTCTTAAACTAAAAACATTTGTTTGGAGATGTTAAAAAAAACCTAAAAAAAAACTTTAAGGAAAAAACTTGTTTTTCCTTTTTCAGTTATAAATAAAGAAAACAAATATCTTGCTTACATAAAGGGATATTGTAAAATAAAAACAAAGTGAGCTAAATAGGCAGTTATTTGAGAAAAAAAAAACTAAAAATATCATATTAAAATGCAAAAGATTATAAATTCATACCTCAAAAACTGAAATGTTCTACAAATGTTAGATAAGTAATTCCAATGCACCTAAAAGCTCAAAGAGAATAAGAACAAAAAACTAATATAAAAGTTGTATGCCATGTGAGGAACAAGGGAAAAACACTTAGCTACCATTCAAAAATAAAGAGTAAAAGAGATTGCACCGACAAATAAGGAATAGAGGTTGGTGCACAACTATAATAAATAGAAATTGATTAAAATTAAATGCAGTTAATGAGAAAAGTGAGATACATCAATAGAGACATTATAAGTCAAGAGAGAAGTGTAAAAGGGGTAGCTAAACCATGATGAAGCCCAAGTAAAGAAAGTGGAACCAAAACACTTGGAGAATGATCAAAGCATATGCTAGAAGTAGAAAATAATTTGAAGTATCTAGGATAATAAAAATCACAACAAAGAAATCACCATGCCAACCAAGAAGGATGCCTGAGCAAAGATGAAAAGTAAAAAAAAACCTCAAGAAGCTATAATGAAACATGGTGATGTCAAGGAAAACTATAAAAAATATTTGTTGAAGTTTAAAAAAAAAAAAATCACATTGAGCTAAGGTACTACCAAACTTATTACATAGAGGGAAAAAATAAAACACTCCAAGACCAAAAAATAACAAGGATATCAGATAATAGAAAGACCAAATAAGGGGTACTAAATATCAATGGCTACCAAGTGTAGAATATAAATATACAAGGATAATCCAAACTAATAATTTTAGAATAGAGAGCAATAGTAAGCCATCAATGGAGAAAAAATGATATTTTATTTGCATATAAAAATAATCATGAATTCAAAAAAAACTTACTTAGAGAGCTTGGCAGAACCAAATATAAGAGGTGAAGATGCTCTTGAGGAGGAACTTACAATATATTGGTTAGCAAGCCAAAAAAAGACTCAAATACAAAATAAGGAGAAAGAGATTTGACAAGAAGGCAAGGGTGGAGCCCTTACAAAAAAATCAAAAAAGTCTCCCAAACTTGCACACTCTCAAAAAATAATGTTATTAAGATGAAAGTAGCTCTGATACAATGAAATAATTATACCAAAAACATTTAAAAATGACATTGAAAGTGCATAATTTAATGATATTAAAAAATAATATTACCTCTCAAGGTGTAAACCATAAATGAGACAAGAGTTTTAAAGTAGAAAGCTGAAGGCATCAAAGAAAAATCTATGTGATCTTATAAGAAGACTTGTCACCAAAATCTCCACAATTACAATTTATAAGCAAGAACAATTTGAGAAGAAAAGAGAGAGAGATTCAAGTTTCTAATGAGGAAATGAGGAGAGGAAGGCTCTTTTAATAGAGCAAGAAGAACAAAATGAGAATTATAAGAAATCCCATGATTACCTTACAGGCCTCCTTTGTGTGTGCCACTTGTGTCTTATTTCTTTAGAGTGGAGGAAAGTGTGTGCCAAGTGAGGGAAGGGGTTAGATGTGAAGGTAACCCCTAAATCCTAAAGGGGAACAAAGAGGTGAGTAACACCTCATGGAATATTGATTTATATGAATTTATAATTGATATAAATAAAAATTCCATATGCATAAATGAAACTTAGGATAAATAAATTATTTTAAATAAAGGGTAATCCTAACAAGATATCAAGTGACCTTGTAATAAATTTAAATAACCATTATAAAATAATAAAGAGAAATGATAAAATAAAATTACCAATAATCAAATCTTAGTCTTAAAACCATGACCTAGATTTATTTTTCATTTATAACACATAATACTCAAACTAATTAACTAATACAAATAAATCTCTAACTAGTTCAAGGTTCCTACTAGTCACAAAGATTTAATATTGAAGATGAAGGTTCACAAGAATCAATTATAGCTACACATTTATCTACTTGTCCTCATTCCTTTCTGATCAATTGATTAAATAAAACATCTTACCAAAAAGGATAAATGATTGGATGAATATACCTAAGTCATATAGGAATACATATTGATGTGTTATTGCACATTAACATGCATGCCCATCTTAAGATACGTTATGAAAACATGTAAAGACAATAACACAATCCATAATATTCAGAAAAAAGGTTAATAAGGAATGTTATTTTCCCTTTCTTGTATAGTGATGTAATTTATGGGACAAGGAATTTAATATGAAGTCATATGCTTCAATATTCCCTATCATAAATCCAAAGGCTTTATATAGTGGCAAATCCTTGGAGATTCATCTCACAAGAGATTAAAAAAAATAGAATATGTCTTTTCTCCCAATCCAACATTGCTAGGTATTTTTTAGACCATTGATTTTGATTATGTCAATTTTTAAGGAAAATCAGTTTAAGATATAGCAACAATTTTGTAAGCTTTTGTAGGGGATTCTGAAATGGCTCCCAGAAAAGTTTCCTCCTCTTCGTCAAATCCCTCATAATTGATTCCCATGAAAAAGCCTTCTCCAAAATAGTCCAAACCAAAAAAATTAGATTTTGCTTCTCCTATTCAAAAAAGTGCATATGTGGCAATAAAAAATGAGGGTTATCCTTTGGATGGATTTCAATCTTCATCAAAAATGATGAGAAGCATAGTGGGAGTGTATCCAAGTGAGAAGCAGGTATATGGTGAATAGATTATATGTGAACAGTTGTCAGAGCTTCACAAGATTGTTGATTCTAATAAATTATTGCTCAAGAAAATTATGGAAAAGATTAAGGACCAGGGGAATACCCCAAAAAATGAGGAGGTCAAAATGTGTGTTATAAAGTCTCAGTTATTTCCTTTAGAGGCTGTAGACGATGATAAATTGCTTGATGGGCTAAAGAAACCTTCAGACATTGATGTTAAACACCAATATTCAGAAGAGGAGGTTGATTATGAATATTTTGAGGGACCCTTGTGATTATTTACAATTCTTATTAAAAACTTTTAAAATATACCCAGCTGCACATGTCCAACCTATAGAAGATATTTTGTCTAAGTTTTTTAATCATTTTATTTAAGTTTTTTAAATATTCAATGTTGAGGTAGGTAATGGCTGTAATTTATTTTTCCAAATCCAATGTTTACCTTATAGGTTAAAAAATATATTTATTTTATATTTTATTATAAATATCATTTAAAATAATCTCTAAAATTTAAACTTTATATTTAACTTTATTTTTATTGAACGATAAATTTAGATGGATCCTAGAAATTCATTTATCAATCACAGATAAAAGAAGTAAAATGGTAATTTTTTAAAAGTAAATTGATACATAAACTTCTACCTGCATTTATGGTGACAAATAAGATTCCTCTTTCACAATGGTTATGAAAGTGGTTCCAAGGCTATGGAAATGGATGCTCATTACTTCCCTATAGGTTTTGGGATCTATCATTTTGAATATGGTGGCCTTCGCTTTCATTATTTTTTAAACTAATTATTTAACTCTATTTTTATTGAATGATAAATTTAAATGGGCTTCAAAAATTCATTTTCTAGGTAAAAAATGGAGGCTTCCACAATTTCAATTTTTCTTCTATTAGGCCATTTAATGCCATGTTGATTATGATGTGCATGTTGTTTATGCATGTGTGGATGTAGATTACCATGCTATGGATATTATCTTGTATGGTATCTATTTTAGAGGAGAAATATTATGGTCTGAAAGGTCTGAAAAGAGCCACTCTCTCATCAATGGGAAGGATACAACCACCTTAATTCTTACCCTTTTGTACCTCATGATTAAAGGTGGGTTTAGTTACATGGTGGTTAGTAAAAATTTGGATGTGGTTAATATGGAGGAGAGAAACATATATGGAATGACTCTCATGATGATGAAGTGCACAATTACTTTGATGGGGTTATTTATGTAGAGCATGCTTTATTTTATATGCAAAGCTTAACATGATGAAAGTGTTAATAAATAACAGGTGTTAGATTAGATGGAGGGATATCTTGTTGAATATATTCCTATGAAAAGAATCGATGTTCAGTCCATGTAGTTATGGTGGATAAAATACACAACTGTAATATATGTAATTTTCTGTAAAGGTTTCGTAGTGCTAAACATAATGTAAGATTTTTACAATACATGGCAATGTGTTTATGCCACAAATGGTATAATAAATCAACATTTTAATTTAAAAATATTTTGAAACAAAGGTTAATGTTTCTTTTTTGCAATGAAGGGAGAGTTTCATCAAAGTGATTAGGTGAGATTTATCAAACTCATCAAAATTTCATTTCCTTTCATAAAGTCACATGTATTTATAAATATGTAATAAATTAATTTTTTTATATAAAAAATTTATGAAACAAAGATTAATGTTTTTTTTAAAGAATGTTAGATTTCATCAAAATAATTAGGTGAATATTATATAATATATTTGTAATATAATATTTAAAAATTTCAAATGTACTTTAAATTTTGAGTTAAAAAAATAGTTAAATTAATATTTTAATGATATGGAGAGAAGACATTGAGGTTCCCAAGTTTGTATTGAATGGGTATTTCATGTAAAACCATATACTAGAGGACACATACTCCGACCAATTAAAAATTAGTTTACAGCTCGCAGGGTGGTGCTATATTTTATTGACTAATTTCTATTTAAGTTCATCTTAACTCTTTCGAAAAAAATCCTAGCTTGACCATCAATCTCAGGTGGAAGGGAATGTAGTTGATTAAATTTTGATTAAAGGTGGAACATACCTCACAAAAGAAAAGAAAACACTTAGCAACCACAAAATGATGTGAGAATTTTTGTGATGTGCAAATTTTTATATTTGTACCTGCATGATTGAGTTTCAAATTGATTAATATTATTTAAATTTTTGTGATGTGGGTGATTTCTTGTATATTAATAATAGATTAATATTTTCATAGCAAAGGATAAAGGTAGTCTATCACAATATAACATGTAAAAGGAGAATATATTTGACAAATGAAAACAAAATACTTACTAGATATACATGGGATGTAACGAATCATATACATGTACCAATTTATCCTATTACATGAGGTAATGATCATGAAATTCCTATAAAAAATGGTATGGGTTCTAACCATACACAAATCACAAGGAATAATACTCAATAAAATAACAATTGACATTAGAGAAATTGATTTTCAATACTTAACATTTATTGTCGTATCAAGAGTATGTTCAATCAATGACATGTATATCTCTCTTGTATTTACCTTTGAAATATTTAAAAGAATGAAAGAAACTAAATATGTAAAACTTCAAAAATTAGAGGAAAAAATATTGACAAAGTTACATCTTCCACACCATTCATAAGAACTCTAGCTTTGTAATTATTATTATATACAATTAAAAAAAGATATTTGTAACTATTGTTACATACAATAAATTTTATAGATTCAACATTTTCATCATTAGTAGATATTATAAAAACTAATATAATATTAAAATATATATTATATAATCTAATTATTATATAAATTATATAATATAATATTTTCATAAAGGTAATCAAATAAATTGATGATTTAATTACGTGACAAAAAATCAAAAAGATTTACAAGATAATGAAGAATAAATATAAATATCTAGTTAAAAAAATACACAAATTAAATTACTTTATCAATGAAGTAAACTAAATATGAACAACTTTTATTTAACCTCTAACTTTTCTTACATCATAAAGACAACTACTAATATATATCTACTCTCTATCATGCCCTCTAGTTTCTTTGAAAATTTTATTTTGTATTCCATATGCCCAAAAACCCATTTTATAAAGGTTATAACCCTAGAAAATGACTATCTATATCTTCTCGAAATTGGAAAACATAAGTTACAGGCCTTGCATGGTTAGGTTTATTCAATATTAATAACACATGGATAACAAAATTGAAATTAATAAGAGCTTAACTGAAGTTTCCATGCCAAATATTATTTTTCCTCATCAATAATATTTTGCATGTAATGGTTAATTAAAAAAGGTCCAAGGCTTCACCTGCATATTAGCTAACAAAGATATTCATGTAACAATTTTAATTCAAATATAAATGGAAATACAAACCCTAACTTCCCTTTCCAAAGTAGTGGTTTATAATTCCTAAACTATGGTTTCACGTAACTTCTCAAAAAATATTTTTTTAAACATTATTACAACCCCTTTTATATCTGGTCAAGTTTGTGGCCCTAGTATTATCACAGTATTAATGCTATATTTATTTTTAAATAAAAACATTATAATATGCTCATAAATTATGTGTCTTATCATAATCATATAGATTTTAGTATGAATATATGTACAAGGGTTTGATCAATCTATTGAAATTAAAGGGTCCTTTAATCACCATTTTATTTTATTTTCATTTATATGTATAGGATAATAGATAATAGGTGCATATTCTACTTATATAGATTCAATGCCATGAAAATATCTTATATGTTAAATTTGAACTCAAGGTCAATATGCTGTAACATCAATACAAACTCAATTTTGAATACAGTAGAGTTACAACAATGATGCATAAGTAAAGAATAAAGTCAATACTTTATATCAACCAAAAATATTTACACATTTATGGGTGTTGAATATTCACTAGTGAAAACGTAAATAGAGTCTAACTAAAATTAGTGGTAAGGGTATTTATATGTTATCCTTTTGGCTATCTACTCTAATAAGTATATCATCAATCAAAAGTCTACACACATTGACTAGTATAAAAAAAAAGTGGTAAATATGAAGAGAATCACGTCAGGAGCATAATCATTATATCAAATAATTCATATCCATGAATTTAAAGAAATTAAAAAATTCATATCAACCATGGAATACATAAAAGAGTAAACTCTGTTAAAAAACATATAATTTTCAATGTTAGATTATCTACCCTTTTTAGGTGATATAATGGTTTGAATTTTATATTTATATATATAATAAGTTTGTATACACATATTTATCTTTCAATCCATCTTTAATTCATCTATCATTATTTCTTCGATGGTATTCTCTCTCTATTAAGGGAATAACTTGTGATGCAATCAAACATTTTCACAATAACCAAATGAGTGATTGAATAGGGTTAAAAGATACAAAAATATGACAATCATAAGTTGTATAAACATGTAAACATAAATAAAATTATATTTACATAATAATAAGTACTTAATTACATCTGAAACGAATCAAAATTTAATTGTATAAATAAAAAATTAGTCAAACAAACAAATGAATTTTTTACTCATAACCTCTTTATCCATATCCCTAAAATCAAAATTTAGTTAACCAGTCAATTTTTTTTATTGGTAAAAAAAGGGTTTTGAAATGGTCCCACCCTTTTATGAAAACAAAAAAAGATATAAAATGATAGCAAAAACAATAAAAAGTAGACAATAAATAGGCTTGGAAAAATCCACAAAGACCAACCCACAACATAACATCACAAAAATGACTTCCTTTGATCAATAAAACATCAACAAAAGGACCTCTTCCTTTCAAAAAACATCAACAAAGATGACAAGAACCTAGGCCTAATTAGAAGAGAGAGTTAGTGGCTATTGTTGTCATAAAGACTTATCAAAGTGAACCATAATTGAGAATTAGTTTAGATAGGATTGAATGCATGAAGAAATTACCTGTGTGGTAGTGAAATCAAACATGAGCCAAGATAAACAAGTACTCAACAATTTAAGGATTGTAATATTGGTATTAGCATCATTAGCCATAAAAACTTTAATAAGGTACATTATATAGGTGAAAGATAAGCATGTCTTTACATCCTCATGAATGTGTGATTATCTTTCACATTGACCTAAAAGATAGCTAAGTGACACCTAAACAAGTTAACTAAATATGTGTAGGAAAAAACCATTAAATATAATAAAAACCTACATTAATACTCCCCCTCTTAAGCTTATCTTAGGTGGATAGTAGAATTTAGTACCAATACAAAGAGCTGATGAGGTACTCAAGTACAATAAAATGCCACCAAAAGATAATTTTGGAGCTATCCAAACCCAAAGAAGAGCCCACAAATGAAGATATTTTTTCTTAGTGAAGGATTTAGTGAATATATCAATAATTTGCTCCATTGTCAATAAGTAGTGTAGATCAATGACTTGTTCATGGATGAGTTCCTAAATTAAATGCATGTAAATCTCAATACACTTGCTTTGTTCATGGAAGACTAGATTCCTACATATTTGGATTGTGCTTTGGTTTTCACATAAAATGATTGTTTGTCATCAAAACTAGATATCAAACTCAGTAAAAATATCCTAAAGCTAAATATCCTTAGTGGTACCATCAATAAATCCTCTTTATTCTTTATATATAGAAGATAAATTAATAACATTTTACTTCTTGCCTGACTAACTAATTAGACCTAAACTAAGAAAAAAAAAGTAGCCTAAAGTAGACTTACAATTTTAAATATTACCATCCCAATCTGAATCTATATATCCAATTAATTCATCATTGATACCTACTCAATAGTGAATCTCTAAACTATGAGTGCCCTAAATGTATTGGAGAATATACATGTCTTTTCCATTGTATCTCATGTGGTTCTTACATATATATATAAACCATGCTCATTAGATATGAAATATCAAGTCTAGTGTGTGCAAGATAGATGAGAATACCAACAAGTTGTGAATTCAAAGTAACATCAACCAAAGGATATGGATAATTAGCCTCAAGCATCAAATTAGATAGAAAGGGAGTTATATTTGGATTACAGTAATCCACGTTAAACCATGCAAGAAAATTAGGATCACACTCAAAGATTGTGTAATAGTGATCATGGAGTTAACTAATAAATTTTAATACCAAGTAAGTAATGCAATAAGCCTAAGTTAGTCATTGAGAACCTATAAAAAAATTAGTCTTCATTACAATGATGGTGGATGAAGAACTCCCTATGATCAATAGGTCATCCATATAGAGAACTAGAATCAACAGTGAATCATTCTACTTCAAGATATAGACATTCCAATGAAATTGGCATCTGGTAGACCCAATCAAAAGAAGAAATGAATCCATCTTGGCATACCAAGATTGAGGAGCTTGTTTGAGTCCATAAATATATTTTTTAAGTTTGAAAACTAAATAATAATATTCCAAAAATCCTTATGGTTGATCTGTGTATATTTTATATTAGAAGTCACCATTAAGAAAGACACTCTTCACATCCCAATAATGTGTTGTAACTATAATGAGAGTGAGTCAGATTGAGTTCATTTTGTAAACTAGGGTGAATATCTTAGTATAGTCAATTTTAAATACCTGAGAAAAATAATTTTTTACCTAACATGACTTGAATTTATCTATGAACCCATCTATTTTACAAAAAAATTGATAGATCCACCTACATCAAACAAGTTTTCTTCCTATAGGAAAAGGGACTAAATCCTAAGTGTTTTTCCTTAGTAAGGAACCATATTCTTCTTCCATAGTAGTATATCACTTAAGAGTGATTTATGCATCTCAATAAGACTATGGATTGAAATCAAATTCAATGAAAGCATGTGGGACATTTTGGAATTGTGAATAGGTTCACCTAATGTATGATGGATCTCCAACCCTTTGGCCAACATTTTATAGTGTCTATATAGACCAAAGAGAACTGGTGCTTGGAGAGTTAAGAGGAGATTAATCATCCTCTTAATATATTCTGGGAGGATGAAGAGGTGAATCCACATCACTACACTCATCATCAAAACTAGAAGAAGAATATGGATCACTGAGAAGTTTTTTAGGTAGATATAAATCCTTATAAGTGGCATAAAATCTAAATGCATCTAAATAAGAGTGAAAAGTTTTTAGTGTGGAGTCTGAAAGAACCTATTAAAAATGAACACTTATCTCAATGAAAAAAACATTAATAGTAGGATGGAGAAGATTGTATCCCTTAACACCCTAGGATATTTAACGAAGATGCAAGGATAACTTTGAGGTTGCCTTATATTTCTTCTTTGATGCAAGCCATAGTAGGAGATCCAAACTCTCATAAGTGCTTCATTATATGTTTATGACCACTCCTAGATAAAATAAAGTGACTCCATTTATTGTTTTAGGAGGAATCTAGTTCTAGATATAACATGTAATTTTATGGCCTCAAACCAATACTAAGGTGAAAGAGACTTGATGTGTAGTATATGGTTGGCCATTTCCTTCAAGGACTTATTATTGCACTATGCAACACAATTATGTTTAATACTATATAGAACTACACAGTGTAGTTCAATCCCATATGAAGTGTAAAATTGTTTAAAATGGTTATTAACACATTCACCATAATTATTAGTGCATAAAATATTGATGGCTTTGCCTGAGTGTTTTTATACAAGTGCATTTAAGTCCTAAAATTGATCAAAGACCTTAATGTTATACTTAATATAGTACACCCAAGTATATATCAAAATGTCATTGATGAAGGTAAGCATGTAGTTATTCTTATTGAATGAAGGATCTATAAATGGTCCATCAATGTCATTATAAACTATATCCAATATTTGTGTAGCTCTCCATGATTTTAATTTGTCATACTTCTCTTTAGAATGCTTACAAGGTATCCAACCTTGGTGAATATTATTAGAAAAATAAACATCTGGAAACCCTAAAATCATATCATGATGATTGATTTGTTATAGGTAACACTAATTAAGATGATTGAATCACTCATGCCATAATTTACTCACCCCATCTGAATGAGTGATCAATGTAATAAAGTGTTTATTAGTAGCAAAATGTGGGAAAGTATAAAATCATGATTAGTGACCTAATTTCTTAAATGCAACTATGGATTCACTGTTTGATTCCCTAATAACCATTAAATTATGTGTAAACTCAACTCTCTTACCTGGATCAATGTGAGTGATATGATAAATATATATGTAACAATATTATATATAGTTGTTATTATTTTGAGGTGTCTTTTGATAGATTTTATCTTATAGTGTGTAGTTGCATATTAAATTTCATCTTGTAGTGTGTAGTTCAAGAGTCTCATAGGTATTTGAAAGGACTTCTTAGTAGATGATGTGATAAGTCATTCTTTAGCTTATTTATCGTAATGTTTTCTCATTTCCAACTTGAATTGTGAATATAATTTTGGATCACACCAATGATTGTTCATTTACATTCCATCAATAATTTATCCATCTTGGCATTGGTATTAGAGCCTAGAATTTTAATTTGTCAATTTTTGTCATTCTTTCTCCATTAGTTTAGTTGTACAATCTGTCATTTATTTTCAACTGAACAAATTTATTCTATGTGATGGTGATTGTCATTAAAAGGAATTCATCTAGATTATTTAATTAAGGGAGTTTGTCTGTCTTGATCTTCTTAGTTTTATGTTGTCTTATTGGATGGTAATTGCATGGGAGGAGTTCTAGCTGACAAAATCAAAAACTTTGACACTATTCTCTTATATATCCTAACTGTGTGAGATTCAAAGAAAGGCATTTTAATAGAGGGATGCATTCAATAAATAATTCTAATAGTTTATGATCATAGCTATTGTCCATGTCTTCACAATACCTGTATTCCTGAACCCTGTGAGATGGTAAAAGGTATTTTAGACTTCTACATTTAGGTTTATCCATTTTTGAAATGTACTTGATAGTTTAATCAAATGATATCTTAGACTATGAAATATATGTGTTTATTGGTACTTGAGGTCTCAAAATTTCTGATGATTCTCTATTTAATACATTGTTTCAATCATTTCTCTATGGTGATCATTTAAAGTTCAAACTAATTGTTCATTGAAAGGTTATTTATTATACAAGTGTCAATGTGGAGGATTGTAGAGCATAATATTTTAAGACCAATACTTGGTGCCTTTTAAACACAACATTTAATTTTTTTCCAATTTTGAGGAAGTCATATATTTTCTATTTCCAATATTAGAAATTATTCCACATAAAACAAAAAAGGAGAAACGTAAACATTTTTTTAAGATTTTTTTTATAAAAACAAAATTCATTTAAATGTCTTATTTCAAATTTTGAAATTTAAATTTGAAATCAAATTTATAATTGAAATTTCTTTGAGCAAGCTACTCTGAGAGGATATGGATAAAAACAACCAAATCACACAATTCAAGGATAAATAAGGAAAACTACTCTTATATCCATTCGTCACTCTTGAAAAATCTAAATACATATATTATGAAAAACTAGGGATATTGATGTATGAGATTTTATTTTTAAGCTGGTGTTAATGACATGGAAAATCATTTTCACATGCCACATAGGTAACACATACCACTATGTTCTCATGTACCTTAAGGATTCTTTCATGTACTAGTAAGTATATAGAAAGGGCTAGCTTCTTTCACATACTAGCAAGTATATAAGAAGGGTGGGTATATTGAAAGGTTTGGTAGATCGATATGGTGGTATATATAAAAGGGGACCATTTTGGAGTGATTTTAAAATAATTAAGGTTAACAAAAACTTAAAACTAAAAAAATCAAAACCATGCATTCAATTAAATCTATCATTGGCACAATATTGACTAATAAAGATAGATGGTTAGAATGGTCTCAACAAGTGGAGAACACACTCATATTCAATGATTTATGGCTCAATATTTGTGATGGGGATACACAACTAGTTGAGCTAATACTAAATGCAATACGTATTTAGGCATGAAGGCATTAAAAACAAAAAACATTAGAATTTATGAGGCCCTCAGTCGATGGGGATGCATTTCATCATATTCAAGGGTGTAGTACTCCATGGAAATCATTTCACAAAATGAAGGATCTATATGATTCTCACTCTGAGTTGGAAATCATTCAGTTGTAATTGAAGTTGTTTAACCTTGAGTTGAAAGATGGTGATGTCATGAGATTGGCTTCAGATATATGTGCCATCAAATATGATGTAGAAGCAACAAGTTTCAAAATCAACATCTATATGGACACATTCATAAAATCCCTTCTTCTCAACTATTCTACCTATTTGGAATCTCTAAAAACAAGTAATTAGTTAAAGACTCTCACATTTGATCAATCGGTTGAAAATATGGTAGAAGAAGAAAAGGCATTTGGAAGAAAAACTAAGCCCACAATAGGATAAAGTGTGTGCTATGTCAAATAAAATTCTTCCAAACTATCCAATAAGGTACATCTTCCAAAAATGAAGGAAATAATAAGTATAAGAAGAAGTACAAGGGAAAATGTGTTAAAATTAAAAATCAATGTGGTAAAAAATATAATGATAAACAAAACCTCTACTATGAATGGTGTGATAGAAAAGGAAGTCATGAGACTTGTGAATTCATAACACCATGGGAGAAAATTGAAGAATACCATAAGAATAAATAAGAAAAATCAAAGAAAAAAAAGATTCAAACTCTTCCCAATTCACTAGTGAATGTGTATTTTCTAGTACATATGATGAAGCAAATAGTATCTCAATCAGTTCTTCATAGTTTTATGCTTGGTTTCTTGATACTGGTGCCACTCTATATATGAATTTCTAAGAGATTTCTTTGAGAATTCAAGTGATAAAATTTTTGGTGTGATATACCTCACAGATAGATCAAGTCTATAACCACAAAGAAGAGGTACAATAAGACTCAACTATCTAAGGCTTCCAAATTTAAAACTACAAAATTTCATCTACCTTCCTCAATTGAAACAAAACATCTTGTCTCTAGTGCTCATAAGGAAACAAGGCCATTCCAATATGTTGGATAATGGTTATGTCATTATTAGGAGGAAAAGTGGCAATGCAGTATTCTTGACTAGATATGAGGAAGGGAATATACTAAAACTTAGGTGTGAGTCATAAAATTAAGTAATTATGCTCATCTATTAGAATATGGATTGTCTCCAAAATGTTATGGCATGATAGATTTAGGTACACTCACTATAACCACATTTGATTATTACAAAATAATGGGTTGTTGGCATGCTTACATTGTCCATAAAATTAGATGAAAAGTGTGAAGCGTGCATCTTGGCTAAACATACAAGAAAACCATTTTCTAAGTCAAACATGGAAAGATGATATAAAATTGTAATTAGTCCACTCATACTTGTGTTCTCTTCCAATCCTCTCCTATGTTGGTCATAAGTACTTCATGTTATTCATTGATCACTATAGTTAGATACCATGCATATACTTTCTAAAGAAAAAAATAGAAGCTTTTGAGACTTTCCAAAAAAAATTACACACGATTGAAATTTAATCTCAAACCTACATCGAGACACTTAGACAAACAATGATGGTGATTTCACTTAAAAGAAGTTTGAATCCTTTCTTGAGAAAAATGGGATCAAATACCATCTCATATTTCCTTACACTCCATAATAAAAAGGATTTGTAGAAATAATGAATAGAACTATGATGAATATGGTTCATGTTATGTTTTACTACAAAGGGGTAAATTTGAACTTTTGGGTTGAAGTAGCTAAAAATTAGTATAGCTCCACAATAGATTGCCATAAATAGCTCTTGAATATAAGAATCCATATGAGATATGGTATGGTCATCTTCCTTTAGTGAGACATCTTCATATTTTCTTCAAATTTTCCAATCCATTTGTTACACATTGGTTCCAAAGGAGAAGAAAAATAAATTGGACCATATGGGTCCAAAATGCATCCACCTGGGATATTCTAAATCCTCCAAGGCATATAGACTATACAATGAGAAAGACAAGAAGTTTCTTATTGCAAGAGAACTACAATGGATAAAGATCACATTAATCAATAGTTGATTTAACTTGAAAAGTATGAAAAGTTTGATGTCTATAGAGAGAATGATTTATCTATTCCAAAAAATGACTCAGGGACACATAGTTGGGAATCGATTGATTTTTTATTATCTCTTATACATGAACTTGAAACTCCTCCTAAAGGAGAGAGTGAAACTTCACTAGATATTGAATATGGGCCACCATAATAGATGGAACAAAGTGATTGAACTTTATAGGATTAACTTGAAGAACCTAAAACATATAAATAGATGCTTAAATGGGCTATTCAAACATTGAAATATGTGAAACCTGATGAAGCTAGAGAAATAGGTATGATAAATACACATGAAGTTGCATCATAATCAAACAAGTCCCTCGAATAAATTCATGATAGAATTGAAAATATCATCTTGAATGATTATACAGAAGAAGAACTCAAATTTGTATTTGATTTAGAACCAATGTCTTTTAAATAGGTTAATAAGTTTGAATCTTGGATAAAAGCAATGAAAGATGAATATAATGTATTGGTCAAAAAAGGACTTAGAAATTGGTTAATCCTCCATATGCGTGCAAACCTATTGGCTAAAAGTGGGTCTACTAAAATAAATACAAGGCTGATGTGTCACTTTAAAAACACAAATAAAGTCTTGTCATAAATGGATATGCTCAAAAAGAAGGGATTGACTACAATGAAACCTTTACACCTAAAATAAAATGGGCTTCCATATGACCCATGTTGTATTTGGAAGCTCACAACATATGGAAAGTTTACCAAATGGATGTCAAAATTATAATATTGAATGGTGACATCAAGGAAACTATGTACATGAAACAACCCAAGGGTTTTATAGTAATCAAACAATAACACAAGGTGTGCAAACTGGGAAAATCACTATATGGTTTGAAAAAAGCCCCTCAAGAATGGTAAGGCAAATTCGCTGAGGACCTCGTGAACATGAACTTTAAATGTTTTAAGTTTGAATATGCAACCATTTTATTCAAAATAGTTGACAAGGAAATTGTATTTATGGTAGTATATGTAGATGAATTTTTCATCATAGGGAACAATGAATGGTACACTACAAAATTCAAATCAGATTTGATGAAAAGATTTAAAATGACTAATTTAGGTTATATTCATTACTATTTGGGTATTGAATTAACTTAAAAATCAAATTATTTTTTCATCACTCAACATAAGTATGTTGGTGACATTCTGAGTGAGTTTAAAACGGAAGTTTGTAAGCCTGCAAGCACACCCATGGTATAGAATCTCAAATTGACATCTGAAGATTCAACAAATTTGGTTGATGCCACTAAATATAGAGAACTCATTGGAAGTCTAATTTATGTGACCATAATTGACCTTATATATAATTTCAATTGGTTTGCTCTCAATATTCATGCAAAAACCTAGGGAGAATCATTGGGTAGAAATAAAAAGGGTCCTAAAATATCTCAAAGAATCACAAAATTTTGGTCTCAAATACTCTAGGCTAAGAGACTTAAATCTGCTTGTGTACTCAAATTACAATGATGCTAGTGACCCTGAAGATGGAAATTCCACCTCAATTTTTATGATGAATTTGGGAAAAATAGTTGTCAGTTAGAAATCCAAGAAGTAATCAATGATGGTAATTTATTGACCAGAAGAAAAATATATGGTCACTTTAGAGGAAACTATATAGATATTGTGGATCAAAAGGGTTATTTCATCTTTGTAAGAGTAACAAGGTTCATCAACAGCTCTCATGGTTGTAAACATGTTTACAATCTATATGGCAAAGAATCCAATCTTTCACAATAAAACCAAGCATATCAATACAAAATTTCATTTGATTCAACACTATGTGAAAGATGATAGTGTCAAGTTGCAACATTGCCTAATAATAGAGTAACCATCAAATATCCTAACAAAATAATTTGGATGAGAGATTTTTTGAAAATTTCATAGGAATTATTTATCTAATAAATACCTTGCATATTAAGACGAGGATGTAACAATATTATATATAATTGTTATTAGTCCTATGTGTCTTTTGATAGCTTTTGTCTTATAGTGTGTAGTTGCACATTTAATTTCATCTTATATTTTGTATCTCAAGAGTCTCATACATTTTTGAAAGGTATCCTTGGTAGATGAAGTGATAAGTCATTATTTTTTATTATTTATTGTAAGGCTTTCTCATTTCCAACTTGAATCGTGAAGACAATTTTGGCTTGCACTAAATATTGCTCATTGTCATTGCATCAATAATGTATCTAGCCTAGTAATAACCACTAAATTATGTGTAAACTTAACTCTATTACCTGAATTTATGTGAGTGATATGATAAATAGATAAGATATTTGTGGATAATGAGGTAACACATAAAACATCATGAAATTCCCTATCATTCACTTCAACATATGCTTTCCCACTAACTTCTGTGAAAGTATCATCACCTAATAAGATGGAAGGCATAAAATAAGGATTCAAAGATGAGAACATGTCCTATGATGAATCCATGTGTTGTAAGGCATGAGATTATATTACCCATGTGGAAGGCAAGGACATAGTTACAACAAGTGTTTTTCCATTTATACTTTCTTTGGCCTTAGAAGAATCCTATGATGATGAAATTTGATTAGATGAATAAGTGATATTGATATTGTCCTTCTCAAAAATATTTTTCAGTTGATAAATCTAATCCTTCATACATTTCATTTCTTCATGCCCATATTTCTTATAGTATGCACCTGTGAGTTGGTCTTTCTTAGGTTTCCCATATGAAGAGGATGACTCTTTAGAAGCTCTGGACTTGGTATCATATTTTTTTCCCTTTCTTTTCTTTAGGTCCCTATTTGTTTTCTTCTTCTTGATATTGAAATCCTTATATTTCTCATGACTCAAAATTAAGGCAAGAAATTTATATGACTTAAATGTACCCATTTGAATAAGCTTGTCTTGCTCTCGAGTCAAGTTAACAACATAGTCATCCAAGAATGACATGGTTGATGTAATTCAAAGGGTACACTTGGTGGTGTGTAAGGTATAAATGAAGATAGAATAATTGGATCTCAATTTTTAAAGGATGGAAAGAATCAATTGATCATACTTTTTGTCAATGTCAAATAATTTCAAATACAACCTAAATGATTTAAACTCTATGAAGAAGTCATATATAGTATCAAATTTTCTTATGATGAAATTGATGAGTTCATTCTAAAACTCATTACCATTCATTATGTATTGATTCCCAAAGAGTTTTTCCAATGTGTTCCATACTTCATTAGTATTAGTATAAAATTAAATATAAAGGAGTAGATCAGGAGACATAGACAGGCACAATAGATCATAGGCTTGATCATTTTTGTTAAACCATTTCACCTTATCTACATCAAGTGTCAGCTATTTTTTTGTACCCATAGTGATATAGTGTAAACATTTAATCCTAAAGAGTATTTAATCTTAGGTTTTCCACTCATGATCATTGAATGGTATAAGAAGTAGAACATGACTCTGATCCATGGTACAAAAAGGTATTATGTGTTGAAATGTATATGTAATAAATACATGATATGTAACCCCATTGAATATATAAGTGTTTAATTTTATAAGGAAATAAAATATTACCAATCCATAGAGATATAAAAAATTAAAATTTCAAAAAAAATGGTGCCTAAAAATGTGATATTAACTGAAAGTTATGGAAGTTTGATGATTTCTTGCTCTTAAAAATAATTCTCCATTTTGCATTGATTTTTTTTGTTCAAATTTTTTAGCCCAATTTTTTGAAAAATATTTAAGCCCCCTTAGGTTGGTTGTGACCAAGGGATAATCTCCCATGTGACTAGGGAGCTAAGGTCTAGGATGAGTATAGTTGTTGGAAATGAGGGCTACATATGTAGTTGAAAATTCTAACGTCAAGGTTATAAAGTCACATATGCAACATCTCTTTGTAGTGGTTAGAGTTTATGACTATGAATATAGGTGTAAGTTATAGTGTAACTTTGGGCTATTGATTCAATTGATAATTTTAGAAATAAAACTTTAGACTACCAAAGTAATTGAGAGTTCTAGCAATGAAATTTAGGTCTATTAGATCAGTCAAAAGTTCTGGTAGTGGAACTTTTGACTACCAAAGTAGTTGAAATTTTGATAATGAAACCTTTCATGATGGAATTAGGAGACTTGGATTTAGTTATTTGGGTTTTGTATTACATAATTAGTCAAAATGTCTGTCATCATACTTTTAGACTGATGATGCATCTTTGAACTCCAATCCCAGGTTTTTGGACTACTGACACATCTCTAAAGTCCTCTATCAAGATTTTTGGCAAATGGATAAATTAATATTTATGGGGTTGGGGTTTTGGGCTAAAAATGTATTCAATATTTTTGATGTGAGAATTTAAGAATGCTAACATAGCTGAAACTTATAATAAGTGCAAATAGGGAAGAAAAACCCCACCTACCATAAAAATACTTGAAATGGTGAACCTTTACAAAAACCACCAAATACCCACTAAGGATCTTCAGAAACATAGAAAAATATAGAAATTATTTTTTTTAGGACCCTAGATAGTATGGATTTGTGCAAAATCAATGAAAATGCCTTCAAACACTCTAAAATGATAAAATAAATGACTGTCATGAAACTAGGTCATGTTTACAACTGATCCTAAGGTTTTGACACCTTCTAAATCTAATCATGCAAGCCATTTTACATGAAAACCTATCACATTAAATATTACTAATAAGATACACCTTTCTCTTATTCTTTTTCTGAATCTAGATAGTAAAGGACACCTAAAGAAGAGATTTTTTTTGAAAAGGTGAATCTTCAATATACTAGGTTAAAGAATGGTATATATGTGACATGGAATCTAAAACTCAAGATTTCATGATAGGAACAATGGAATTCAGCTACCACAAAAGCTTTGATACCATGTCAAAGTGGGTTACAATCAAGGATCGATTTTGATAAGATCGAATGCATGAAGAAATTACCTGTGTGTACTAATGAAATCAAACATGAGTCAAGAGAAGAAACTACTCAACAATCACAAGATTATAATATTGGTATTAGCATTGTTATCCATAAAAACTTTAATAAGGTACATATTATAGGCAAAAAACATGTCTTCACATCCTCATGAATGTGGAATTATTTTTTACAATGACCTATAATTCACCTAAGTGACACCTAAGCAATCTAACTAAACATGTGTAGGAAAAAATATTAAATGGAATAAAAACTTACATCAATAGACTATACTCTACTCCCAATCTCCCTTAAGTTTTTGAAGATAGTTTTTGAATGATGCCTCCTCATTCATCTATGTTTCCTCTTACTACTTCCTTTTCTTTCCAATTGTTTTCTTACCAAAAACTTCATAAGGATCCATTTATTTATTCTCATTTAAATTATCCTATAGGTTCTTAATGCTTGAGATGCATTTTTTGATGGTGCCCTTACTAGTTGATATCACCTCCTCCATTTTCTATTTGATATAATGCACTTCCATTTCCACTTTCTTCAAATTTTTGGTACCATTATCCATGTCTTCTCTAATATAAATAATATATTGGAATAAGTTATAATTACATACATATTATTTAATCTCTATTTTATTGGTGGTTTTCTCCTTATCTAACTACACATGCATGTCCTTTAAGTCATATTTTAACTTCTTATTTTCATTTAACAAACCCTTTATTATACCCATTTTCAATTGGAGGACCTTCTCTAGGTTTTCAATTATCTATATTTGGGATTCATCTATCCATATATTATTCTTCCCCTTAGGGTTAGGAATGGACTCACTTTAGAAATATTTGTCACCCTCTATATCTATATCACTAAAATATGAGATGTGGTGATCCAATGTAGAGTAAGGGGTGCCTTCATAAATATCAATAGGATGAAGCTATGGAGTCTCTTTATTCACATTCCCTCTACCTAAATTTGACCTAAGGACCTTCCCAAATGTTAGTATTGGTTTTTGAAATTTGGGATAAGTCAAAGGTCTTCAAAAATTTAGTTTTTTTGGAAAACCTGTTTGAGTTAGTAAGGTATTCTTCTTATGAGTCATTGTTTAAAGCAAATGGAATTTTAATTTGTATAGTATTAAGAGACATTTTAGGAAGTGGTACTTTCTCCCTAGGAAGGATGATGGGAGGATTTTCCACTCCCCTATCTAAATAATATGGGAGGGTAGGATGGGATTTAAACTCCTTAAATAATTGTTGGATGGGAACTTTGGATAATCATAAAGATTAGGGATTGGTGAATAAGAACCTCAAATTTCCCATCATAGAATTTAGAAAAAAATCTATATAAGGACAAATATATGAAGAAATGGATGCTCATCAATTTTATGTGCTTGAAATGATTAAACAAATAAAAATGGTAAGAGTAAAGTTTACTAAACCTAACTTCCAAAGTCATATATTTTATGATGCAATGAAAAAATTTCTCCCATGGGGTGGGAAGTGAGGTCATGAGTAATCCATCATCATGTGCATGAATTTTTCCATTCTCTTTATAGAATGATTTGATCTCTTCAATATTTCATCTTATATCATTATAAAATTTCAAACCATCAATAACCATACTGACTGCTTTAGAAATATTTTATTCAGAAAGCTCAATAAAAATTACACTCATATTTACTATTATGTTATTTCATGATTTTGAAAATTCCATGGATATTATTGGGCTGTGGCATTTAATCAAATTAGTTTAATTACCTAGAACTCCTCTCTTGATAATGTTCTAAATTGTAGAGTTTTGATTAACATATTAATTGGATGAAGGTTCATCCCTGAGACAATTCCCTTCTAATGTTAATTCTAAACACAAGGAATTATTTCTTCATTATGTGTTCTCTTAGTCGATTGAATAACAATTAATTTGGGTAAAAAATATATGGGGATTGAGAGGTAAGTGATAACCAATTCCCAAAGAATTTAATATTTTTCCTAGGGATGGGGGGATGTCACATTATATGATAATTATGAGATCACACATCCTTCTCTTCTAGTAAATTCTAAATGGTCTTTGCATAGGGACACATATCAAACTTAATCTTCCCTAAGATGGAAATGATTATAACTATCATGTCCTCATTGTGATCCTATAATATGCTAGGGATGATTAACATAATTTGGGTATTATGAGTCTTGTTATCTTAGAAAGACACTTTTTACCCTTCACAAAGGCCTAAGTGTATAATAATTTAACCTGGATTCACTATTTTTAATAATAATAATAATAATAATAATAATAATAATAATAATAATAATAATAATAATAATAATAATAATAATAATAATAATAATAATAATAATAATAATAATAGAGGGGGGAACTTACTTAGCATAATTCCATGTAATAAGATCAGGACTAGTGACACCTAGGCTAGCATACCAGTCCACATGCTATCACATTCTCAATATCTGTTTTTAATGGACGGCTTCTTGAAACTATGTAGATGATTTAAATCTTCATTAATCAATTTATTGGTGGTAAAACTAAGTGTAAAATATCCTGTAAAATAATTTATTATGTGTTTGGAATTCCATTCAATGATCAATAATTTAACATTCTTTTCCTTTACAACCTAGATTCCCCATAAGTCTACACTCACTTCTGACACTTGTTTAGTCTAAATTACTAGAGGCCCTACATAGGTTACTATGATTTATCAGTAGTGTATCTAATTACTCATCCTCTTCCTACTTTAATTGGATTGCATTTTGACACGCCATTTAAGTCGAGCTTGGCCCATAAAATGGGAGGTTTTATCCACTTAATTGAATTTTTGTTCACTTTCATATTAACTTAATTAATTTCTTGTAGGATAAGGAGCTCCCATTTATGGATAACATTTTCCTCAAAATTTGTCACTATAAAAAATCAACCCTTCTAATGGAAGACTTATGTTCCTTGATATTTGTTGGAATATAATATCTCACTCTCATAGCATAATTTTTATTATTTTAAAAAAATTTAAAGTTCCTCTCTTTCCAAATTCCCCATAAAAAATGGTGGAGAAAAATATTCCACATATTTTTGAGGAAGGGGGAAGAAAAGGGGTTACAACATTGGGTGATCAAATCAAGAATAGAGTTTAGTTTGACCCATCAAATCCAAAATAGGGAGATAAACTACTCAAAAACATTGAGAAGAAGGGGCATCTAAGGAAAAGATGAAGGATAGAATAAACAATATATTTTTAGAGAGCATAACTATTCAACATGAAGAAATATTTTTGCACAAGGTTATCCATTGAGAGAATCTTATTTTGATTTACTATCCAAAAAAAGAGGTTTACTTTAGGGATGAGAACACAGTCCTAGATGGAGATACAAGGGAAACCATCCTTTATTATATTAATTTCATATATATAGCCTAATTTAATTTTGTATAACCTATCCTTTGAAGATGACCAAACTAGTTAATTATATTTTAAAAATTAACAAATATGAAAACCTTTGAACTTCTCTTGAATAGATTGAATTCAATATATCTCTTATATATTATGGGAATATATACAAAGAGTTATCAAATATTTTATCCCATATATGTCTTCCCAATAATTTATATTAAATTATGTCTCATTACATGGTGATTATGCGATCTCATCTCCTTCTCTACTAATAAATTTTGAATATTATTTGCATAGGTAAATATATAAAACTTAATATTCCCTAGGTTGGAAATGATTAACCCTCTAATCTCCTCATTGTTCACCCATAATATGCTAGTGATGATTAACATAATTTGGGTATTATGAGTCACTCTAGCTTAGAAATACACTTGGATTCATTTTTTAGAATAAGATTAATAGAGGGGAAAAGTTCCATAGTGTAAGTCCATTTAATAAGATCAATATTGATGACACCTAGGTTAGCATACTTGTTTATCCGCTATCACATTCTCTATAGACGTTTTTAATAAAGACCTTATTGAAATTATGTAAATGATGTAAAAATTAATTAATCAATTTCATTATGGTCAAACTAGGGGTAAAATCTCCTTTGAAACAATTATAATGTGTTGAGAATTCCATTCAATGACCAAGAATTTAATATTCTTTTCTTTAGCAACCAAGATTCCACACAAGTCTACACTCACCTCTAAGACATGGTTAGTTTGAATTCCTAGAGGCCCCACGTATGCTACTATGAGCTCTAATTACTATCTCTAATTACTCTTCATATTCTTGTCCTTTGATGTAGAGGATGATACGATTCCAAATTTGTATTAAAAATAGGTGAATCATTAAAAACAAGACTTTTACAATTTGAATTAGATTTAAGAAAAAGAGTTTCAACAAGACCATATTCACACTTACCAAGTGCACCACCAAAATAACCCATAGAGTGCATGATTTTTAAGTTGGGTTTGATATAATAAGTGTTCAAATAAGTGCTAGTTGAGTTAGAAGCACAATGAGGTTCAAAATTTGAACTATTATCATGTGTAAAAAACAAAAACTTATCATTAAGATTGACAAAAGAGTTTTACATAAACATCATTTTCTCACTAAGAAAAATATTGAAGAACATTGAGAGCGTCATTTTGAAGTTTAATTTGATGTTTAAGAGTAATAAATCATCATTTTAGAAGAAATAATTTACATGATGTTCTTAAATGCTTAAAATGTCTAATTTGAAAACCATTACAAATGTTTATACAAGTTTTATGTTTGTAAAAAATATAATAATGTTTAAAAAACTTGCATGTAAAAATAAATTTTTAGATTAACTTAGAAATATAAGTCCACACTAAAACACCACAAGGATTAATTAATTCTAAAAAAGGCTTATCAAATTTGAATTTGAATGTCAAATTAAAAAACATCCATAAAAAGATTTTAAAGATTTTATGAAAAAAAATTGTTTTTTTTGGGTGTAAAAGAGACAAATTACTAAATATTTGTAATATGAGGTAAACAAAAAGGAATAATTTTACTTTGAAAGTTACTTTAATTAATTGAAAATTAAATCTTAAATTAGTACAATAAGAAACTTAGAATTTTTTTATTTTCAATTTATGTTAACACACAAAAAATGGATGCAATTAATTCCACATGGGAATTAAAAAAAAACTTTTAATTAGCAAAAGTAAGCCAATTGCAAAAATATACTTTTTTTATCAAAGAAATAAAAATGTAATTTTTAAAGGATTTTAGTGTAAAAAATAATGTGAAGCACTTTTTTTGGATAGTTTAAAACACATGTAAGGCATGCATACACAATAATTTCAAATTTTTATCAAATGTTGATGCTTTATCTCCTGCAGGAACCCATTGAATCTCAATCTCACTGAGTGCATTCCTTAAAGAGTGCACTAGGAAAGGGGTGGGAGGACTATTGGTGCTTAATATGATTGTTGTCCCCTATAATACCACTTGTTACCTACATAACCTTCTCCTATACACTTCCCTAAGCTATGATACCTCTCTTGCACACTCCTTCAAGCATTTCACCACCTTCATAAGCACCTACCTAAGCTTAAAACCATTTTTTATAGTTTAAATTAGATTGTTGGCCTAGGATAACCTTGAATTCAAATTATTAAAAGCATGTTATGGGTCTAGGTTGGCTCTATCCAACCTAGACCAAGACCTAACTTATTTTTATCAATTAACGATATAGAGTTGATTGGGCTGACCCTATCGGCTAATATTTTGGAAAGGTTTAGGGTTAAATTCATCTATATATACACATTCATTCCACCATTTCTTATAGGGAAAAGAGTTAATTATTCATTTGTGATTTTATATAATCCGATCTTCCACCATTCTACTTGAGGAGCTATTACTTAGGGTTTATACTTAGAAAAGAATCTTGCCTTATAGGAAAGTCTTGGATACTTTGTCCTTTCTTAGTGATCCTTAAAAACCATAACAACCTCTTTCAAACCACCTTGAAGAGTCTTGACAAGTTCATCTTCAAGGTAATTATCTCTAACTTTACTCCTCTATTTTAGTAGATAGAAGTAGCATAAGTAATGGCTTTTGAATATACTACTCTCTCCATGTATTAAAGTTTTACATATACATAGCTTAATTAAGATTCTCTTATGCATGTTTACATTTTATTTTTATTAACCCCAATTTGTGCCATAATCTCTGGTGAGAACTAGATTAAATTTTACTTTATTTGTCCTTTACTTTGAGAATATGAAAACATTGAACCTAGAAATGGTTATTGAATAGTGTTGCTTGACTAGAAGATTTAGAACCCTCTCTAGTGATGTTATTATGTTAGGAGATCCCTTGTTTAGGTCTATTAGATCCATATTGGTTATGACTCTGAATATCTAATGTATCCATAATTAGAAATTTAAGTATGATATATCTTCTCTAAGCTAAGATTGATTAATAAATCAGTTGGATTTCCCTTCATATACATTCTAGTGAAACCTATGTGAATCAAACCCTTATAAGTTTTCTTTCACACTTCCATTTTGTCATCATATTATATATTTTTATTGTTATAGTACTATATCAAACTTTTCAATATAGTTATAATAATTTATGTGTAATTTTAATACACAATTGCTCTAAAATGCCTCTATTTTATTTATGCAGATCTTTTCCAAATATAAGCTACTAGATATATTAGTTCGACATGGTATTCATCTTCAATACTAGATTTGCATATATGGTAAAACTAGTTAACTATGTTCCCAATTCTCCTCTTTCAACATATAGGTATGCAAACATAGTCGAGCTAGTCAACTTTGTTCACAACTTTTTTTTAGCACACAATTTTTTCAAACTCTGTCAATCCAATCAACTCTATTATCACATTTTTTAAATCAGCACTTAAGCATTAAAACATAATTTTTTTTAATATAAACATTTTAAAACCCACCAAGATTCATTCTTACCTTCCCTATCATTTCAATTTTTATCTTTTAGTAATGGTTTTCACAAGTTTGTAGTTTGTAAAACTTCAAACCTACAATGAACTGGGTTGACTAACTCAACACCATTTTGTAACCTATTTTTAAATCCAGAATACATAGTCAACCTATTCAATTGTGTTCTTCTAGATCTTGCTTCGGTAAAATAATAAAGACCCAGTTGACTCTATTTTGAATTGGTTACATACAATATCCCCTGCACCAAGTTTGTACACTTCATAATTAAGTAAATAAACTCTTAATGATACTAATTAATTCACATTTACTTGAAGTTGATTTCATGCTTATAATAACAAACATAAATTAAATAGGCGGTTTTTAAAATCACTTATATAGTCACACTATTTTTATCTTTTGTACATATCTCCAAAACACTTTACATAAAAAAACATCAAACATTTATATTTCCAAGGTCTACCTATTTGGATTTCATCACCAAGGGGGAAGCCAACTTAGATTTTTATCCAAGTATAAACACATGGTTGATAGTATATATTGGCAAAGCACACAACACCCTTTTAATTTTTGGATTATGAATTAAGGGAGTAGACCCAAATATCAAGCTAATACCATCACCAATACATATCCCTTTCATCCTAAACTTCTTGAAACCATCCTTAGATTTCTTTTTGGTTCCTTATTATAGCCAACTTCCCATCACATTGATTTCAATCTTTATTATGACTTAATAACCCTTAGGAATGACCACTTAGTCAGTATTTACTTTAAATTTAACTAATTTTAATCATCATATTTTGAATTACAAATCTTGAATTAGAAAATGTTAATGCAAGTTTTATGATGTGTATTCCAATTGGATCAGTCAGATTGATCCAATTGCTTGTGTGCTTAATTTCATCTACTTAGATATTATCTTGGAAAATCCTTTTCTATTTCTAAAACATTGTTGTCTTTATGGATACAGTCTCTTCCAAACTATCAATATTATTTACTTTCAATACATAATCACTCCACATGATTGTGTATCTTATCATCCTATTCAGTTTTCCCTTTTCAAGTACATAGTTGACCCATCTGAATGTTTATCTTTCTTAGTTGTTTAGTTTCCTTATCTATAGTACACTATCAACCCATATGACTATGTATCTCTCTAGCCTATTTTAATTTTATCCTTTGCAACACATAGTCGACCAACTTGACTGTATCCTTTTATTTCCTATTTTTTGAAATTTATTCACATACTCTATCAACCCAGTCAATTCTATTCCTATTGGCTAACTTTGTCTCAATTTTTCGTTCTTGTTCCTTGATCTTAGATTATTTCTTCAAGAATCATGAAATCCCCTATCAAAATATTTTTAAACAACATAAATCCATTTAGACACTATATGGGATGCTATTTTCTTCTATCATTCACTTCCAAAGAGGATCCTTACTCTTGGATCACCTCTTCTCCTACTTCATCTTTTAATTGCTACATGGTTCAAATCACTCAAACATATGATATTGGTAGTTAAAATCCTTTTCATAATTATAAATATAATTATCATATTTAATCATATCACCATAATGTGGGGCTAATTGATACAATCATGTCCAATAATACCATATGGAATCTACCACCTAGTAAACCTCCCCCTTATACCAATTTGGGGAATCCTACTACAAATACTAACCCACCAATTAATATAACTCAGATTATTTCACAAATAGTGGAACAAATGAACATAATGAAAATAAACAACACCTCCAAAATGATGTAAATACAGCATAATTTGATCAACATGGCTAATCAACCTACCGTTCTTCTCCCTCAAAATAATAAAAAATTTATCCCTCCACCTCTTAGAGATGCTATGAGAAATGTCATTCCCAAACCTATCATGTATAATAAGATGATTCAACACATCCAAAATGAACCTTTAGACCCTTTAATTATTTATATTGATATTGGTAATATATATCCAACTCTTAAATATGATGAAACTAAAGATCTTGCATCTTTTCTTAAGGCATTCAGTACTCTTTATAAAGAGTGGATCCAAACTATTACTTTCACCACAACCAAAATTTTAGTTAAAAAATTTATGGGTGATGTATTATAATGGTATAAATAATCCCCTAACATTCTATATGGAAATTAGAGGATTTAGTCAATCTTATAATTAAATAAATCCAACACAATGATCTTCCCAAAATTTGCCTTAGTTATTTCATCAATGCTAAGTAATCCCCTACTGAATCAGCTCATGATTTTATCAAATGATGGAAGAATTTTTATCACAAGGTCAATGACAAATTTTTAAAGCTCTTTATAACATAATTTACAACTTCACTCCAATACAGGGTTTGAACTTTTTCTCACCAAACCTTAGATGATGCTCTTCACCAAGCTAAGTATTAATGCTTCTTAATGAAATAGTTTGAACCTAATAATAAAATCATCAATGGATATTTTCAAAATTTAACCAATGTTATAAGTGAAAATAATCCTCACCTAAACCAAGAGTATCCAAATCAAAAAATTCCTAACCTTCTCATACATCATTAATCGTGCAATAAATGAAATAAATTTTAGCATCCTCTAAACCATTTATGTACCCTAATAATCCCCCTAAATGGTATGATAGTAATCAATTTCATTGGTTTCACACCAATATAGGTCATTCCCATGAAACATGTTGAGGGATTACAAAATTTTCCATTTCTTTTATGCTTGGTAATTAGTTTAATCATGATCACAATTCATCCTCGAGATTACATTAACGCTTCTCAAAATAAACAAGTTGCCAAAGCTTCTTCTTATAACAACCCAAAATATCTCTACATCTAACCCTCAACAAGAAAACAAGGATATTTATGTAATTGGTGCTGATTATGATCAATACTATAATGATTAATAATACATAATCTCATCTAAAGTCAATTATCGATGCAAACCAATCCACAAAGATCCTATCACCAAACTAAAGAAACCATATTTAAAAGAATAAATTATCAAAGATACTACTACTAATCACTTATGTTTAGAAACTAATGAGGAACCACCTCCTCACTCTAAATATCCAACTACTTCTCTTTTTCCTAAACCTATTTTACCTTCCAAGCCTTGTTCTATTTATTCTTCTTCCAAAACTCATTGGAAATTCTTATAAAAACTCAACTCTTTACCTTGAAATTTTCCTCTCGTGGAGTTAATTCACACCTCTTGTTATCATCATAAGTTACTAATTAAATAACTCCAACAAATCAAAGAACCATCTCCCTTAGAAGAGTAATAATCTTCTCATGAGCCTCAACCAACATAAGTTCCTACCCTTGAATCATTTTTTCCTTATTCAAAACCTTCCGTAAAGTTACTAAAAGAGGACATGATTAATGATGAAATACTCTTTCAATCTGATGATCCACCCCTCTTTATTAAAATATCCATTAATACCACCCTCATTTGTAAAGTATTAATAGATGAGGGGTTGGGAATTAATTTGGCATCTTTTTATCTCATTCAACAACTTGGATATATCAAAGATCATCTCAAAGAAACTTATGTAACATGTCATGGATTTAAAAATACCAATAAACACCACTTGGTTGTATTTGGATCCTTCTTCCTATTTGACCCAAAAAATATACATATTATGCTTATTGTCCTTGATTTACCATTATATTACAATATACTCCTAAGATTCCCATGGACTCATCACATAAGGGCTATCACCTCTTCCTGAAGCCAATGTATCAAGTTCATTCATAATGGAAAATGATATAAACACGAACCCAATCCTAACTCATGGAGCATTCAGCTTCCTAATCCTAAATCTCATTATCAAATTCCCATTATTCTAAAGATTAATAGTTCCCCTTTACCTACATTCATCAATATGAATATCGATTTACATGTCACTCTTGTTGATTCCGATGACAATGAACCTAATGATTTGTAAGATACATGAAATACTACTAAGACACCTCCTTCAATCTCAGAGTAGTTACTTCCTTCCTTGTTACCTCATGATCATACCATCCCTCTTACCAATGAGATCACTAATTTCCCTCCTCCATGTAATGCACATGTAGCATCTTATGCAGAAGATGACTTCACATGTAATGACTATAGAGTGGCCACATTATTTCAAAATGATCCAGGCATCAATTTAGGCAACAATTCGGGTGACAGTTCCACCCCAATTGATGACGGAGCTTTCGGGAGCCATAACTTTTGCACCGTAGCTCCAATTAACTCGCCGTTTGAACCATTGGAAAGCTAAGAATGAGGGAAACGTCGTCAAATGGTCTGAGCTCTGCTCAATGAATTTTGACCCCCGAAAACCAAACGGAAGTGCCTCAAATTTCAATTTTAATAGTGCTGTCTAAAAATAGTAAGTTTCTAAAAATAGTAATTCCTCGAATTATGTATTGTTTTAAATATTGGAAGTCGTACCACTTCATCTCCCTCAAGATTGGTGACCTTCCACATCCTCCCCATGCTTTCAAATTGTGCATAAAAGAAGAGGTAACCCAAAATGTGAAGACAGACATCTCTTCCCAGAGATAAGCATATATTTGTATTGCGATTTTGAGTAATACTACATCTCTTCTCAGAGAATTCATTGTTACTGTGTTATTTCTATGTTATTGTGATATTTATCAGCCAAAACTTCTGAGTTTTGGATCACAAAATCCTTTAATTATGTCACTACATAGATTTAGTGATTTAGGCATCTTACCTTCTAAAGCTCCTTTTGAGTCACAAGCATGTACTATTTATCCAAATTATGATGATAACTAAATTATGGCCCAAGCTTAATCAATATATTTGAATGTTCAACATCATCATAAAAATTTATCCCAAATACATGTTTTTAAACATGATGTTCATACTATTTCCATGGATTTTGATTTAGAACCTGAAGGTCATGTACATTCAGTCAATTTTGCTCTTCTCAATACTCCTTGGGTGATTGAAAAAATAATACCCCTCACATATTTAGAACTTATATAACCTTCTATACCTCCTATCCCACTAGTCATTTTACCCTATCCTTTTCTAATCAATAATGCTAAATATACACCAACTGAATCTGATCAACCTTCCTCTACAGTTCCACGTACTCCTAAGATCACTCTCGATGCCAAGGCCATAGATTTATGCCATATACATTTGTAATATGAACACCATGTTAACAAAATTATTAATCTTAAAGTAGATGTGTAATATTATGGACCTACACCTATGTTACATAGTGGCTTCATCCTTGAATTGTTCCATGTGAGAGAACCTAAACTCCCTCAACAACATCACAAAATTGGGAATTTCAAGTGAAAGGCCCCTCTTTTTATCAACATCATTACTAAAATTGATCCTAAAACCAATCCCATTTCCTCTCTTCATAATTAACCATATCATTTTAAAGATGTAAATGCTGAGTATCATGGAAACTATAAGAATCAAATATGGTACCCCTTCATGCCCTCGATCGATAACAATTAATAGAGAACTCACACCAACTAAACATGATAAATTTATCTTATTCTTTGAAAAATATTGCAAGAATTTCAATTGGTCATATGAAGACATGCCTGGCATCAATCCTAGCATCGTGATGTATAACATCATCACATATCCTAATGTCAAACCCATTTAGCAAAAATAGCAAAAATTTCCCCCCAAAGTTTCCAACTTATGCCATAAATAAATTATTAAACTTTTAAATGCCAAAATTATCAAACCTATGCACTAATTTGAATGGGTCTCCAATATTATCCTTATTTGTAAAAACTTCATCATGGTCATTCACATTTTCATCAGTTTTTGTAATCTCAATTTCACTTATCCAAGGATAAATTTAAATTACCTTTGATAGATGCCATCATCAATTCCATTGTTATCTATGAAATGTTGTCCCTTATGGATGGTTTTTTTGGTTAAAATAAAATTTATATCACCCCTAAAGATTAACATAAGACAAATTTCACAACAAAATGGGGCACCTATTATTATGTTAAAATGCCCTTTAGCCTTAAAATTCCATACCTTACGTATCATTGGGATATGACCCACATTTTTCATGACCTTGTTCATAAAATTATGGAAACCTATGTGGATGATCTCATTACCAAATCCAAATGTATTAAAACCCATAGTTATGATCTTCCCATCATCTTTGATCAACTCATTAAATATAAAGTTAGAATCAGCCCCTATAAATGTGTTTTTGGTATTACATCTAGTAAATTATTAGGGTTCTTAATCTCTCTTTGAGGTATTGATGTCAATAATACAAAAATCAATTCCATATTAAACATTACTATTCCTCATTCCATTCCAAAATTTTTTACTCACCTCAACAAGCTTGGGGAAATTCAATGATTCATCTTCAAAATGGCTTATCCCATTTACTCTTTTAATTACCTTCTTAAGAAAGGTATTGCTTTAGAATGGATTGATCCTTGTCAAAAAGCATTTAAAAATATGAAAGAATCATTTTTCCCACCCTTTGTACATTTTCCAATGATCATTTGATAGAGCTCATGGTAAAAAGACATTAGCCGATTCTTTGAATATCAAACTTATCCCATGGATATAGATTCCTATGAAAAGACTCAAATTTGCAAGAAAGATTTCAATTGTGTATTTCAACATAACACCATTTATTATCACAATTCCTAAGGTAACTTACTTCATTGTGTAATGAAATAAGAGGTTATTCATCCCCTTGAAAAAGAACATGGGGGAATTTGTGATGGTCACTGTAGCGGACATGCTACAACACATAAATGCTTGTGTATGGGATAATTTTAGCCTAATCTTGAAAAGGGTGCTATCAAGTTCACTAAAAAGTGTAGTCCTTTCCAAATTCATGATGATATAATCTATTAACCACTAGTATAATTATAAAATATAAAATCTCTTTGGACATTATCCATGTGGGGATTAGATCTCATAGACAAACTACCTAGATCATAGGATGGGCATGTTTTTATCATCATGGCTCTTAAATATTTTACCAAATGGGTATAATCCATGCCTCTCATCAAAGTCATAGGATATATTATTTCCAATTTCATCCTCAATAAAATAATTTATCATTTTATAGTTCCCTATATAATCATTTTTGATAATGGCAAAAATTTAAAAAATAAGGATGTGAAACAACTAAGTGCTAAATTTAAAATCTCCCAAAAGTTTTCCATGTCCTATCATCCATAATGTAATGGCCAAGTTTAGGCCACTAAAAAAATTCTCAATAAAATCCTTCAAAAGACCATTCGTAAAACTTTTATGGATTGGCATATTCATTTATATCCCACACTTTGTGTTTATCACACTAGCATACACAATGCCACTTGACAACACCATTCTCTCTAATCTATGGTTCTGAGTCTATCCTCTCATTAGAATTCAAGATTCCCTCCTTACTTATAACTCTCCATGGTATCATTCTCAATGAGAAATTATGTGAAACTTGCCTTTATTCTCTTGATCTTGTTGATGAACACTATTTAACCACTCTTGAGCATAATTTCCAATTTAAGGCCCACATTACCAAAGAACATAATAATAAGGTAAAACTTCACACTTTCAATATTGGTGATTTAGTCTTTAAATTAGATTATACCCATGATAAATAAGGAAAATATGCCCAAAAATGGTAGGGCCCTTATTTATTGAAATATATTCTTGGTTGTATCACCTATCACCTCTAAAATAATGAATGCCATGTTTTCAAAGAGCTCACCAATGCATAATTATTGAAAAATTACTTTTCTTAGATCTTCCCTCCTTATATTTCCTTCTATATGTTATCCTACTAACACCTTTTAAAGGATTTCTTCATAGGTCTCACCCTCTAAAACAATTTCTCTTTCCACAAACCTTAGTTCCTTCTCTTAGTCCTTTGGTTTCCCTTTCTCATGAGTTACATTGTAAAATTATGGATATGACCCGATCTTCCTCATGAATTCATTTTGATTTCATATCTAATTTATTTTTTCCCAATAAATTTTACACCTTATTGGTTTTTTATTTTGTGAGTTTTAGTGTAAGACCATGGATATGACCATGTCTTTTTCACAATTACCATCTTTATAATTTTATTTTTGCATTATTTATTCATTTATTTTATTTTATCTTTTATTAGTTACAGTGTAATACCATGGATAATACCAAGCCCTTCTCATAAAAGCACCATCTTTAATTAATGAGTTGCTTTGTTCCTTTCCTAAAATGATAAAAAAAATGGTCACAAAATTATGATCTCTTATTCTCAACTTTGGTTTTTTTTTGTAGATAAAACTTGCACAATAAACTATTTTATCATGTTTTCCTACAAACCTACAACATTCTTATGATAAGGAATCCTGCTTATCTAACATTGTATCCTTTTGTCACATGTTTTGTGATTTGAAGTAATTTAAATTATTTCATGTTACATTCCCCTTGATTTCCTTTCCTTTCATTTCACTTTAGATAAAATAAGGTTGAAATCAAGATAACACTTTTATTTCACATGAATAAACAAGACTCTTAGACCCCATGCTATCTTAGTTCCCTTTCTTAGAAACCAATTCTAAAGTTTTCAAATGATAGTCATTTTTAGTACCCATGTTTGGTTCTATGATTTCATGTTGAGAAGGAAAAGAAAAATCCTTCAAAAGTTAAAATACAAATGATTTGAAACAAAATGAAATGCTCAAAAGGTAACATACAAAGTCAAATTTTAAAATCACGCCAAAAGACATGATTAATAACACATGTCCCATCCCCAATCTAAGATCAAAATCCACATTTTGTCTCATGATAGTTTCAAAGTCCATTGGGGTGTAGTAGGTCAGTAGATTGGGATAACATAATTCAAAATAATTTTTGGTTCTACCTAATTTCTCACTCTGGTACCCAATCTTCATAGTAGACCAACAACTCTATAAGGCATCCTAAGGAATGGGGAACACATTGTGGGAAGGTAGGTCCATTTTACTTTTCATGCATATATCCTTCATGGGATGATATTCATAATTAATCTGGTGACCTAATATTTGTGTGGTTAAGAGAAGTTATTCAAAGTCCTTAATGTTGAAAGTCCTCTTGTTTTGACAAACCTAATTTAAGTTTCTTAACTTTGATAAAGAGTTTCTCTATCTTATTTTTTTCTTCATTTCTCCACTACCTATTTAATTTTATCCCCTTAATAGGAAAGTTTGATACTAAATCTATTTTCTCACTTATTTATTACGTCTTACTCACATATTAAAAACATGCTAGCACTGCTTTATTTCAGTTTTCTCTATCTTTAGAACAAAACAATATGATTGAGTGACTATGGATTACTTTCCTTACACTATGATTTACATTTATAGAATTTCCATGGTTTCATATTCAAAATTTCCATTGTTGTACTCCCTTTCTGCAGGCAACTACATATGTTTCTACTTTTTAGTACTTTTTCCATTATTGAGTGATGTTGGATTTTTACTTCTCACTCACCAATGTTTTTTTCTTTTTTATACACTTTTTCCATTGATGATTGAGTAAGGATTATTAATGCTCACTAATCAATCTTATTTTACCATTTATTGCCCATATTTATTTAATTAAGAATTGTTATTACTTTCACATTTATGTTTTATTATCATTTTTCCTTGTATCCTTAGTTTGACTTAGTTTGTTTACCTTTCTTACTTAAGGTTTACTTGTTTGAGTTTTTTCGGTTATTTAGTAACCTTGGATTTTTTATTACCTAGTTTAATCTAAATTTTAGTTTTGTCTTTTAGTCCTAAATTATCAAATTTATCAATCCAACTTACCAAATTTCTAACTATGTCATGCCTACACCATGTCAATTATATTGTCTTTCTTTAGTTTTATATCTTTGGGTTTGTCCAAAGTAGTCTATACACCCTCCATGATCAAAACTACAAACACAATAGACAACCATCTAGTGATAAAGGTAATTCAACATACTTATACATTAATTTTGTTTTTAATTATTTCCCTTTTAGTTATTTTATGCTTTAACATACTATAATTTATTTAGCTTCAACATTGTATGATGCTATTTTATTTTATCAAAGCACCATCACGTGTTTCACCTAAGTGAAACATGATGAGATTTAAATAGGGCATATGTATACACATAATATTTTAAAACTTTATCAATTAATAATGTTTTTTCTCTTATAATAACCCATCGAGTCTCAATCTCTTTGACTATATACCTTAAAGGGTGCACTTGGAAAGAGATGGGTAGACCAATGGTGCTTCCTAGGATTATTATCCCCTATACTACAACTTACTACCTACACAATCTTCTCCTATACACTTCACTAAGATTTGACACCTTTATTTCTCACTCCTATAAGCATTTCATTGCCTTTATTAGAACCTAACTAAGCCTAAAACCATTTTTAATGGTTTACATTACACTATTAGCCTAGGTTGACCTTGTATTCAAATTGTCAAAAGTACATTACATGTCTAGCTCATCTCTAACTGACCTAGGCTGAGACAAAACTTATTTTTATCCATTAATGATACAAAGTTGATTGGGCTGACCCTATCAGCTAAAATTTCAAAAAGGTTTAGGGTTATAATCATCTATATATACACATTCATTTCACCATTTCTTAGAGAGATAATATTTAATTATTCATTTGCACTTATTTATAATTTTTTTATACCATTATAATTAAGGAGTTATTATTTAGGATTTATAGTTAGATAAGAGTCTTATCTTGTGGAAAATTTTTGGATGTTTTGGCCTTTCTTAGTGATCCTTACAAACCACAACAACCTCTTACAAATCACCTTTGGCCAAGGGAGAGATTAAGACTTGACAAATTCATCTTCAAGGTAAGTATCTTTGACTTTACTCTATTTTAGTAGATAGAAGTAGCATAAGTAATGACTTTTGAATATATTGCTCTCTCCATGCATAAGGTTTTACCTATACATAGCTTAATTAGGATTATTCTATGCATGTTTACTTTTTATATTTGTTATCCCCAATTTGTGCCATAATATTTGGTGAACACTAGATTATATTTTAATTTACTTGTCATTTACTTTATGAATATGAAAAAATAGGATCTAACTAGTGTTATTGCATAGTGTTGCTTGACTAGAGACTTTAGAACCCTCTCTAGTTATGTTATTGTGGTAATATATCCATTGGTTAGGTCTAATGGATCCATCTTGGTCATGACCCCATATATCTAATGCATCAACAATTGAAAGTGTAAGTAGGATTTATCTTCTCTAAGCTAAAATCGATTAATAGATTACTTGCATTTCCCTTTTTATACAAGGCATAACTATGCTAATTTTAGTTTGTGATTTAACATTTTAAAACTAAAGTAAAAAAAAAACATGCTAAGTTTGATATATTTTTTTATTTATTTTGAAGTTTAAACAAGAAAGAATCGTTGTGCTCCACAATAATTGCCTAATATTAAACTACCATTTAGGAAATGAATATGGATTAAAATAAAATGTTTCACTCATTATAAAAATGGGCAATCTAAAATGAAACATAGTAAGATCAAGGTAAGGCATTTAAAATAAATATCACAAACCCAAAGCACTCAATTATGTGCAATATAGGCAACATCGTAAGAGAAAAAAGAATAGAGAATCATGGGATGTTAGTCTGTTCAAGTGTAATGATGGATAGTGGGTAAGAAAAAAAAAGAACACATAGAAATCATAGAGAGTTAGAAAGATAAAAGGTAAAATTAAAAAAACAAAGCATGAAGGCAAACAACTATGACAAAAAGATAATATATCCTCATAACAATGAATAAGAGTAAAAACATTGAAAAGATAAAATCAAGGAAAGTGTAAAAATGCAAAAAGATGTTAAACAAAGAGAAAATATAAACATAAGAAAAACTTTGAGTAAGCTATCAAGCCGAACTCTGACAGAATGGAATGAAAAAATAAACTATGAGTAGTCCAAGAAATTAACAAAATGTGAAAATAAATCCAAAAAAACAAAATAGAGAGTTAAATCCCTCAATAATGAGATACAAAAAACTAGAATTAAATCCAAGGCTAAAAGAATGAAAATGCTTTAATTTTTATGTAAAAAAAACATGTTTTTATGAAAAAATACAATCAGTAATTTTATGATTTATCTCAAACCATGATCTGGGTTTTATCCATATTTTTATAATGTGATTTAAGATTGAATATAAATAAACCCATTAAATTATAGATCTATATAGTTTTTAAATCAAAAGATAATGCCAATTTATTTCTACAAGTTTGTAAAAAATGTCTTATTCATCAACAAAAAACCTGCAATATGAAGTTAGAAGGTAAAAATACTATTAAAAAATTATTATAAAAAAGGATATGAATTTGAAAATAATCAAAATTATTCCAAGAAAGATCTTGATAATACTCAATATCAACATTAAAATGACTATAGCTATGGTACCATGAAATAATATTTTCCAAGGATCAAAATAAAAATATTGAAAACAAATAATGGAACAACGTTACCTTGATAAAGTGAGCAACCTCAAATCCATTACAAGAGATTTTAAGAAGTGGGGAAGCCATAAATTGTAGAAAAACACCACAATATTATTAGAAGTTTTATAATAATGAATCTCCAAGTGCATAACAAGAGAGAGAGAGAGAGAGAGAGAGAGAGAGAGAGAGAGAGATGAGAGAGAGAGAGAGAGAGAGAGAGAGAGAGAGAGAGAGAGAGAATTTAAGTTAGCAGAGAATCACATGGATACAAGAGTAAGATAAAGACCAATATTGTAGAACTACCAAAAGGCAAGAAAAGAGGAGGAGAGTATCTCGATAAATAAATCTAATAGTAATAATGAGTTGCATGTGAAAGCTTCAATAAATGTTTCAATTCTTTATAACCCTCTCACAAGTGAGGAGGATTTGTGTGACATGTAGTGGGAGAGGAGTTACATGTAAGTAACTCCAAATCCAACAAGTGAACTAAAGAGGTGAGTAACAACTCAAAGGGCTTGGACAAAGTGTATTTATAAATATAATAAATTCACACATATATAAGACTTAGGATAAATCTAAAAAAATATATTAAGGACCCAAATTATGTTATTTCTGCAACACCCTTCTCTAGTTGGATTACCCTTTGACACTACATTGAAGTTGAGCTCGATTGATGTGATGGCAAATTTTATCCACTTAATTGAATTTATGTTCACTTTAATATTAAATTAATTAGTTTATTTTAGGATAAGGAGCTCCCATTTATGTATAACATTTTCCTCAAACTTTGTCACTATAGCAAAATCACTCCTTCCAATGGATGACCTATTTTCCTTGATAGTTATTGCAATAGATGATCTCACTCCCATAACATAATTTTAATTATTCTAAAAAAATTAAGGTTAATCTCTTTCCAAATACCCTAAAAAAATGGGGGGGAGAAAAATATTCCACATATTCATGAGGAAGGAGTAATAAAATGGGTTACAACACTACATGATCAAATCAAGAATAAAGTTTAGTTTGGCCTAGTAAATCAAAAATAGGGAGAGAAATTAGTCAAACATCTTGAGAGAAAATGGGAAGCTTACAAAAATATGAAGGATATAATCAACCTTAGATTCATAAAGAGTATATATATTTAGCATGAGGAAATATTTTTGCACAAGGTTATCCACTAAGAAAATCTTGTTTTGAGCTACTAGCAAAAAAAATGAGGTTTACCTTGGGGATGAAATCATAGTCCTAGAGGAACTTCCAAGAGAAACCATCCTCTATTTGATTAATTTA
>JARHVA010002452.1:2492500-2495000 GCA_037957365.1 Torreya grandis
TCACAAAGTACCTCCATTTCTTTCTCATTGCTCTTCCAAGCTGCTTTCTCACCATTATATGGATATGATCAGTTGGTTTGTTATTGTTTCTTGGTGTCATCTACATTGCATAAGTGCATTGTACATTACAAAGTAACTATGTAAGATCTCAATGTAGAGGAGGTAATATATGCTAGACACCATCCTCCTTCAAATATATGTTCCTCTTATTACACTCATTTATGGTTTTTTGGGAAATATGTGCCTTTTTTTGTTCACATAGAGGAGAAAGGTCTGTGTTAGAAGTGTAAATTGACAATAATCTCTTATGGTGGCATCCCATTTACTTGTTCAACCATTTTATAGGTGACTAACCAAAGTAATCCACTTTCTATCCCCTTCACAAAACTGCATATTCATTATTTTTTTATTACAGTGTATTTTTTTGCATTAAGAGGAAGTATAATATGCTTGTAAGCTCATAGGAGTCACTAGCTAGAAGTTTTATAAATTTTTTTGCCTTAATAATTTATAAAAATAAATTATAGTTATAACAAGTGGTTTTAAGGCTTGGTTCTTTTCTGATTTGGTCAAAAAAATCAACTTGCAGTGTATTTTTTATTAAATTTGACCCATTTACAAGAATTTTTAAAGCCTATATCTTTGAACCATAACTTAGATCTGAGTTCATTTTTTTTCAAAAGTGTATGGTTTTTAATTCTCTATCCATTGTTATCATCAATTTTTAAAAGCACACTAATTTTATAAAGTGCCAAATTCTAGGGGGTCTTACATATTTTGGGGGTTTATTTGTTCATTGTCATTCTTTGGATCAAGAGTTATTCTTTTAGGGGATCATTCTTTCTTCTTCTTGACTTCATCCTTGTATTTTTACAATAGAGCCCCTTAACACCTCAAATTACATTACTTATAAAATAAAAATGAAGATACATCTTCAGATAAAAGATTTATGGAGAACGGTACTTGACAATCTTCCAAACTTCACCGATGAGGAAGATATTTCCTATATTACATCTATACAAGATGAGGCTCTTCGCTTGATTTGCTTCAATGTTTCAAACAACTTGTGCATTCATATTATGGATGCCACATCACCAAATAGGGCTTAGGATGCTATTACAACCTGCTTTGAGGATGATATTAAACCTTTTGGGTTTTTTGAAACCTCTATTACTCAACCTCCTATTCCACTTCCTTCTCCTCCTATTAGTCAAGATTTATATTTTGATGGTGCCATGGATTATGCTTCTCCATCTCCTTCTCCTATTAGTGAGGTTTTCTCTTCTAATGATGTACTCTCTCCTCCTACTATAGTTTCTTGTGATGACATATCATTGATGGACATTGGTCTTCTTTTGAACCACTTCAATGAGATGAGTCTCTGTCAAACTTGGGATGTCTATTTGTAAAACCTACCTTTGTTCCTATTCAAGATGTCAAGCCACCATAGATTATCACTTCAGAGGAATCTATAGGTTCTAGTAAGAATAAACTTGTTGATCATTATTGTAGACTTCCCATGGAAATTCTTTCAGTGAATGTTTCTTATATTTATTTTAATTGGTTCACTTCCATGGCATTACATCTAGTTCATGTGCATAATATTTCTAGACCTATTCCACACTTTATTTTTGGACATGATTAAGAGATCTTTGTACTATTTCCTCCTTTATCTTTCATTATGGAATGGGAACACTTGTAATACACCATTTGTGTTCTTATTTTGGCAAAAGAAATAAACATTATTTGATGTGGATGGAGCTTCTATAGTCTTCTAACTAAGGATCTCAACATTGACACTTGTCATATGGTAATCTTGACTTAGAGTATTGACATATTTAGTATCCATAGTAGTTTTCCTTTGGGGGTCCATATGAAGTCCTTATTTCCTTATTTTACATTATTTTTTTGGGGGTGAGTTTTATTCCTATGAAATTTCTTCCTTTTTCCATTTCACACACACACACACACACACACACACACACACACACACACACACACACACACACACACACACACATATATATATATATATATTGTACATGAGTACGTCATCAGACCTTGTTGTCGGGACTCATACTATGGATATTCCACTTTTTTTTTTGCTATTGTTATCTCCTATATTCACATGAAGGTGGGGGAGGTGGGGGGGGGTGGTGGGGGTGGGGCTGTGGGGGGAGGGGTTAGACTATGTATCTCTCATTCTTGCTAGGTTCTAGTTAAGTATTTCATCCTTTTCTTGGTTTTGTCCCATGTGAGGAGTTATCCCACATCACTTAGTTAGTCTAGTTTCTTATTTTGCCTTGCCTACGTAATCAAGGTCTATCCATTGTATTAAACATGTATTATTTTTAATATCATTTTATTTGCCTTATCTTTGTAATTTCATTTTTTGGCAAGCTTATTTTGATGTTCTTGTTGTCAATTCTTCAGACTCCTAGCTTGGAAGGATATTGTTCTCATTCCTTTCACTTTACTATAATCTAGTAATGTGGAAGTG
>JARHVA010002452.1:2500000-2527500 GCA_037957365.1 Torreya grandis
TATTAGTGGCTTCAGGGCAAGAATAACATACCTGTGTTTAACCCTCCATAGCATGATGATTAGTTTTTCCATATAATATTTGAATTAATAATATAATTGATGGGAGGTAAAGGTATAAAACACATGATAAAATCAAGAATCCCTAGAAGAGACATCTACAAGTAGTCTCAAATAGTGGTATGAGGTGAATATAAAGGAGGAAAAGTAGTGTTGAATTGGATGTGTTTTAACTTAATTGAGAAATTCAATAAAGGCTGATAACATAAATAAGATCATTTTGATATTGGTGAGGATATTACATAAATTCATACCTAGGTTCATGTTCATAGATTGAAGAAGTTGTTAAGAGGGAAATATTAACTTAGTTTCTCCAAAAAGGTTCTTTGCCCCACACAATGTCATCTTTTGGTGGATTTTTTTGAGGTCTACATAAGTATAATCACTTTAGTTTTGCAGTCTATACCTATAGACCATACATGAGCATAAGAAGGATATTTTTTGGTTAAGAGACAAGGAGATAGAGTGGTCTCCAACTCATTAAATTCTTCACAGGAGATAGTAGTGAGATATAGTGCCACAATGCCAAAATGGACAATGCAACTCACAAGAAACTTCTAGTGCATTGATGGTATAAGGAAAAGGGCATGGTCTCAACGCAAAGAAAATTTAATTCAGTTTTGAGATGATCCTAATATCCTCATAGGGAACCAAATGAGTTAAATACATTAGTCAATAATATATCACCATCTACAAGAATATCTCATATTCCCTAGACAATATCTACATTTTGGTTCATATTATAGACCTATAGTATCATTGATGGTGAGAAATGACTACATGATGTCAAAGTATAAATGATACTTTTAGGTGATAAATGACCTAAATACCTAAAGGAAAACTAAAAGAAATGAAATAAAGTGTTAAAACTTGTATCACCACCTACATGAACCTATTGGTTTCTCTTAAATGCACATCTACAATTTACCACAGTCATAGTCCTAGTAGATAGTATTGGGAATTTGAGGTATTGAAGGCTCTTGGAGCATGAAAAAGTTCTAAAACTTAGTATAAAGGATCCTCATGACTTAACCTAGGCTCTTATGGTCTCAATTGGATTAGACAAATAGGTGAAGTGCCATATGTTTTATCACAGACATGAGGCACTTTACAGTCAACATATACTTGTAGACCATGATACATTAATGGTAAATGGATGATGGGAGAGTCCTAAAACATTGTGGGAAGATATATGATATTGTATTGAAGGTAAATAAGTTCTTAGAAGGATGTACAGTCATTGAAACCACTTTGAAGTGACCATTCACATAAAAACACAGTCTAGGCCTATTTAGGCCTATAATTGAGCATAAACCATCATGATGTCTCAAAGAAACTTAAAGGCATTAAATGGATAGTATAAGGTTTATTAGACCTACTGGTTTGTAGAAGACAATACAAAATTGGTCATTTTAGCTTATTTTCCTCTCAGACGTATCTAGAATGCCTACAAGGAGCTTGAGAGCCTTTTTATTTTTCCCATATATCTATGAATTAGTTTCATGACTCCTCAATTACTTATTGGTATTTTATTAGGGTCATTAACTCAAAATTTGTGTAATTTTTTTGAGAGTTGGACATCAAACTTTTACTAATCATTGTTAACAATCCAAGTGATCTAAAACCCTCATATGAACTCGATGAAGAAAAGATGAATGGAAATGGATCTAGGAAGGATAAATTGGCCTTGAATATATTTTGGACCTATTTTTAATTATCCTAGGATCTTCACCATACATTCATTCCATAATGTCACTTATACGACCATGCTTAATTCAGTGTTTCTTAGAAGATTGAGTTGTTATGTAGATGTAGAATGGAATGAATAGATGAAAACATTTATGGGAGGTGTGTAGATATTTATTTAAACCCTCAATACATATTTAACAACTAATTTACACATGAAAAATACTCTACTCATTTGGCCATTGCAAGGAATCCTAAATAAGACATTGAGAATGAGGGTGACTGCCTAATTGTAACATGAGAAGTGTTGTTTGAAGTTATTTTGAGATTTACCTAATATAATAGAAGAAAAATAGTTATTTAATACATTTATTACACATATGAAATGAGTATATTTGAATATATATAGGTCACCTAGTGACAAGTGTGAATATTTAGGCCTAAAAGGCTAATGATTGACTACAAGGAGTGAGTGACAATTGCCAAAGAGAGGATCATTAGTTGAGGAGAAGATAATGACTATCACATTATTGTCTCCATATCCTCATGTTAACACATATGTTTCAAATACTTATAATTTTTTTTTAAGGAAGATAAGTGAACTCCTTATTGAGAAGGGTAGCTTCAAGAAAGACGTGAAGAGCCTCTATGCCAAATTTGCAGAAATATGTCATGTTTGTGATGCACATTTATTTAAGAGGACTTAATGACCTATTTTCCACCTAATTATCTTAAATTTTAACTATATTTTAAGCCTTGACACATAGTTGTGTGACTATCCAAATTCTCTTCTTCTCTTTCCTCTCTTATGCTCTATATATGCAAGCCATTTTGGCATTGTAAAATATCCATAATTGGTATGGAAAAGCCCTTCTGGTTTAACATATTGATTTATCTTTGAAAAAATATCTAAATTTTATTTTGTCTCTATAAATATTTCCTAATTATGTCAATTATTATATTTGGATGTTAAGTGATGAATGTATTATCCTTGCTTCCATTATTCTATTATATGCGTTGTGTGAGTAGTATCATCTCTTCTAATAGGTCTCATGAAGTGTATATGTTTGGTAAATGTGTTTTGAAGTGTGAGAGATATTATTAGTGTCTAGTATTATACCTCATTTTTTAATATGCATAATAATTTTCTTCTATATAGAAATACTTATGCTAGAAGAACATTGAGTTGAGGTTAGTTTTAGAAATATTATTTCTTAGTGTAGATGCAAGTGTATTTTGTGGATTTATCTTTAGTGTATCAAATTCATTAGTTTAGGTTAATTTATGTTTTCATCTTCCCTTTTCATCCCCAATAGTTATTAGCATAGTGTAGTGTGATCATAAAAGATAGATCAAGAGAGCTAGCCCTTTCAAATCTAGAGATCTATCTCTTGTAGTAGCTTGCCTATTTTTAGAGATAGTTCCATGTTATCCCAAATTTGAGAAGCTCTAATTGACTCATCTAGGGTAAAAATTGTGATATAATAGTTTTAGCATGATCAATGGGACCAAGGTACAAAAGATTGGAAGGATTTTTAGTGTGTTCTTCCTATTATTAGCTTTTGGAAGCATGCAAACAAACACCAATGGTGACTTCAAATGCTATCTACTTGTTATAAACATCCCAGGTACTTATTGTAAAATATTTTGATCAAGTCTTATATTTAATTTGACTAATGAAGTTTATATGACTAGATATGTTGATAATTCATACTATACACCTCCTTATCAACCTTGTCATGACCCATATAATGTTCCTTAACAACCCTATCAAGGTTGTTATCAATCTTATTAGTCATGCTAGCCTAATGGTCAACCTATTACTTCTCCATATGATAATAATGTTTTTGATAATAATTTTTAATAAGCCTATGAATAAGTATATTAGGAAGATAAGCTTAAGGCTCTTCAATAATAAATTCAATCTCTTAAGAGGAAACTTCTTGGAAGCAGTCTTCCCCAAAATCCCTATCCATCCAATCAAGCTCCTAGACAACATTTTCAAGGTTAATAGCAAAGCCTCTACTCCTATCCTACTCCTAATTAAATTCCACCTCAAGATAAATCCTTGGTTACACTCATGCCATATATGGTAAAATAAAAAAATATGATGAATAAATTGGATAAGGAACTTGATGTGATCCCTATTCATCTCATAGAAAAGATGAAAAAGTTAGTTCAGTTCCTTATGAATAACTAGAGGTTGGTTGAAGAGGAAGCCAATTGTGTTATAAATGAATATTTTAATTAAATTAGATGCTACATCCAATGGTGGGTAGATATATTATAAATATTTTAAAGTTAAGAAGTTGAAGATCAACTTGCAGCTACTGAAGGGCCTCAAGAAGGCTATGAAGAAGGTGAAAATGTGGTTGAAGACAATGTCTCTCCCTCCCATCCTCAAGAGTTTTCTTATATTCCATATCAGTTATATCATGATCCTTATCCTCATGAAGAGTCAATTAAATCCTAAAAAAATCCTAATAGCCTCAAAGTTTCAACTTGGAACCAAGTAGTGAAGTCTTGGGGAAAGAAATACAAAGAGAGTAAAGACCAAGATGTTGATGTCAAAAAAGAAAACTTTGTGTGTGTTCAAGCCCCATTGAACTCTCATAAATAAACTATATTTATATATATTGGAGGTATATCCAATAATATTTTCAATGTGAAAAGGAATCCTTAGTTGATAAGGTGGATGACCAAGTTACATCTAATAATGAACTTCAATAAGATACTAAGAAGGATGAGGTGGTTCATGAAGAAAATAAAGTGTCTATATCCCAACAGAACCTTCCCTCTCTATAATAATTATTTAAAGTGTTTCATTACATCCCCATTCCCATTAATGAACCCTCCATCACACCTCATTCTCCATTTACAACCCATGAACTTGTTCACCACCCTCTCACCTCATCCCTTCTTTAAGGAGAACCCATCCTATGGGAGACAAGCAAAGAAGACAAAATTAAATTTATAGATGATTAAGAAAATGACTCAAGTGTTTATAAAGAATATTTAATCATAGGGACTCCCCTTGGTGATAAAGAGAATATATATATATATGAAGTTACATTTGTTCACAATGATCTTGATCAAGACATGTGGTAGACCTATTTGGACATGTTTAATGAATATGAAGACATTGAAAATCTAGTTCTTCTAGTAGAGTAAAATGATATTGTTGTGGGGGAATGTAAGGTTCCCATTGAACAAACATGTCTTAAATAATCTCACCAATATTTTCAAATACATGATAAATAAATCTATGATGACTATGACATTCATGAGCATGGTTAAGAGGATGACTTTGAAGAGGTTGTGGTTCCTAAGGAGAAAGAAGACAAATATGAGTGGCATCAACATATTGAACTTATCCAATAACTTGAGGACCTTTTCAAGGTTGAAATTAAAAATCACAAGGAGATAGAACAAGACATCCTCATGGAGGACAATGATAAATATTATATTGACTATGTAAAGCTTCTTGATGATCTTGAAGAGCTTACAACTGATAATAAATTTGATCTCATTCAAAGTACAATGGAGCTCAAGGAATCATGTATGAATGAAACATCATTGAAATTTGAATTTGAGGATTCTCATGAGAATATTGAGTTTGTTGAAGTTAAATAATAATTCACTTTCATAGGTGATATGTTTGTAGTTGTTATGATTGCATATGAAGATCATGCCAAGGAGATTGACAAACATTAAGAAATTGAAGACATCAAATCCAATGCTCAAAAGGAAACATTATTTATACATTTATTCATCTCATGGAGCAAGATATGGTGCAAAATTTTCCCTTTGATCTAGGAGGATAAAGTTACTTCAGGTTAGTGTGTACATAGTTTAGTTTGGTTGATTTGTTGTGTGTTTTCCCTAAGTGTTCATGAAAGCACAAGTGTTTATCTTAATGTATTGCTTTGTGTTTTTGTTTCCTTTTTATGTGGTGTGAGTTTGAGGTCTGTTCAGAGGTATTTCAGTGTCAAGTGTAGTGTATGGGTGACTCTATTGCTAAAGGATGAGAGAAGGCTAGTGGTCATTTGCATAACAAGAATGCTACCCCTAATAAATCACTAAAATGTTGACTAATTTTACCCCTATGTCAAATTAATTCAACCTCCCTACATTATAAAACTTTATTAGGTTCCCATAGGTTTGAAATTACTCACCATGGTCATTATTGAGGCTACATACTATGTTTCATCTGTCATATTTATACATTTGTCCTTATAACCTTTTCTGGCCACCTTTTGGTAATTTTAAGTGAAATTTAAGGTTTCTAACAAATTAAAAAGGTTTAAATATGGTATATAATGTACCACATGTTAGATAGGTGTCAGATAATAATTTTGAAACTGACATGTTGTAGGTCCAATGTAAGAAAATGAAGATCATATGCAAAAAGTCAATTTTAGATATTGAGGTGATTGGTTTGGCATGTGTGAAAGCTTAAAAGAAGTGAATTCAAATCCCCATAGGTTAATTTAGGTGAAATAATGTTCAAAATGTTCAAAACTACCAAAATTTGGTTTTTTTATCTCATTGCTCTCTTGGGCAGATCAAATAGGTCAAATGATTTTCAGTTGATATGGATAGGAAAAGTAGAGTTAAAGGAATACACCTGGTGGATGAAATTAGTCTTCATGAAATTAAATTTCATGGTCATGGTTTTCATATTGGTGGTTTGTACTTCATTAAAAATTAGTAAGATTGTTAACACCTTCAAATTACCTGCACACTACTAACACCTTGGTTTTCTTCTTTGTTTGCATTGATCTAATGTTACCAAGTGATGTAGGTAGGTTGGAATAACATGTTATTAATTTTAATGTTGGATTTAAACTCATTTTTAATGGGTAGATATGAATGGATAGGCAAGATCATTCTCTTTATGATAAAAATCACATCATCGAGGCTTTCAAGACATGGTTTGATAATTATAGAGTTCCATCTTTTATCAGTGGCTTCAGGACAAGAATAACATACAAGTGTTAAACCCTCCAGAGTAAAATTATTAGTTTCTACATATAATTTTTACCTCAATAATATCATTGATGGGAGGTAAAGTCTTGAAACACATGATACATTCAAGAAACCCTAAAAGATCCATCTATAGATAGTCTCAAACATTGGTCTAAAGTCAATATAAAAGAGGAAAAGTAGTGCTGAATTAGAGGTGTTTTAACTCAATTGAGACCTTTAATAAGGTCTATGAACATAGAGAAGATCATTGTGATAGTGGTAAGGCTATTATATATATTCATACCTAGGTTTTTGTTCATAGGTTGAACAAGTTTCTAAGACGGAAGTATTACCTTAGTTTCTCTGAAAAGGTTCTTTGACCCAATAATGTCATTTGTTGGTGGATATTTATGAGGTCTAGATAAGTCTAATCACTTTGCTCTTGCAGTCTAGGCCTAGAGACCACACATGAGCACAAGGAAGAGATTATTTGGTTGAGAGAGAAGGAGATAGAGTGGTCTCTAACTCACTCAAGTCTTCACTAGAGATACTCACTGAACTATAGTGCCACAATGCCAAAATGGATAGTGCAACTCATAAGAAACTTATATTACATTGACGGTATAAGGATAAAGGTATGGTCTCAAAGAAAAGACAAGTTGATTCAATTTTGAGATGAACCTAGTATCCTCATAGTGAACCAAATGAGTGGAACATAGTAGTCAAACATATATCACCATATACAAGAATATATCATATTCCCTAAACAACCTCTATAGTTTGGTTCATACTTTAGACCTATGGTATCATTGATGGTGAAAAATGAATAGATTATCTCAAATCAAAAATGATACTTTCAGGTGATAAATGACCTAATTACATTAGGGGAAACCCAAAGGAATGAAATATAGTGCTTAGACTTGTATCACCACCCACATGTACCTATTGGTTTCTCCTAAATGCACATTTATGGCTTCCCACATTCATAATCCTAGTAGCTAATTCTAATAATTTGAGGTGTTGAAGGCTCTTGGAGAATGACCAAATTATGAAACATGGTATAGAGGGTCCTCATGACTTAAGCTAGGCTCCCATGGTCTCATTTGGGCCATACAAATAGGGGACATTCCCTCTATTTTATCATAGACATGAGGCACTTCACAGTAAAGATGTACCTATAGACTATGATACATTGATGAGAAATGGATGATGGGAGAGCATTGAAATACTATGGGAAGATATATGAGATTTGATTGAAGGTAAATAAGTATTTATAAGGACCTACAATGATTAGAACCACTCATAAGTGGTCATTCACACATAAACATAGTTTAGGCCTAGAATTGAGCATCAACCCTCATGATGTCTAAAGTCATTCATATGATTATATTATCTCTCAAATCAACTTTAAGGCCTTTAGGTGATATTATAAGGTTGATTAGACCTATTGGCTTTTAGAATACAATACAAAATTGGTCATTTTGGCTTATTTTCCTCTCAGGACTATGTAGAATGCCTAAAAGGAGCTTGAGAACCGTTCTATTTTGTTCATATCTATATGGATGAGATGCATGGTGCCTCAATACTTAGGTGTATTTTAGGAGAGTATTGAATTCAAAATTTTGGAATTGTTTTGAGAGTTAGACGTCTATCTTTTATGAATAATTGTTAACAATCCAAGTGACCTAAAACCCTCATATGAATCTAATGAAGAAAATATGAATGAAAATGCATCCAAGAAAGTTAAATTATACTTGAAGATGTTTTGCACCTATTTTTAATTCTTCTAGGCTCCTCACCATCTAGTCATTTTATATGGTCACTTGTACAGACACGCCTAATTCAGTATTTCTTACAGGATTTGAGTTGTTCTATAGGTGAAGAAGGGAATGAATAGATGAAAACCATTTTTGGAGGTGTGTAAAGATGTATTTAAACCCTAAATACCTATTTATAACCTTATTAATTCATGAAAACTCCTCTACTCAGTTTTTCATTGCAGGGAGTCCTAAACAAGACTATGAGAATGAGGGTGATTGCCTAGTTAGAAGATGAGAAGTGTTGTTTGGAGTTTTTTTTTAGATCTACCTAATGGAATAGAAGATAAATAGGTCTTGAAAAAGTGTCTTAAACCTCGAAAATGAGTTTCTTTGAATATATATAGTTCACCAAGTGACAAGTGTGAAGATTGAAGCCTAAAGGGCTAATGGTTGATTGCAAGGAGTGATAATTGACAATGAGAAGATCATCAGTTGAGGATTAAATAATCACTTTCACAATCTTATATTAATCTCCTTATGTAAATACATATGTGTCAAAGACTTCTAAGGTGGTTTAAGGAAATTAGGTGAACTCCTCATTGAGAAGGGTAGTTTTGAGAAAGACATGAAGAGCCTCTCCACCAAATTGAGGAAAGATGTCATGTTTGTGATGGACATTTGTATAAGAGGACTTCATGACCTATTTTAAACTTCATTATATTACATTATAAATATATTTCAATCCTTGAAACTTGGCCTCATGACTATCCAACTTCACTTCTTCTCTTTCCTCTCCTATGCTCTATATATGCAAGCCATTTTGGCATTATAAAGTATCCAAAATTGGTATGGCAAAGCCCTGCTAGTTTGACATCTTGATTTGTATTTGAATAAATATGTAAAGTTGGTTTTGTCTATGCAACTCTTTCCTAAGTATGTCAAGTAGTGTATTTGGATGTTAAGTGATGAATGTCTTATCCTTGCTTCCATTATGCTCTCGTATGTATTATGTTAATAGTAGCATCTCTTCTAATAGGTCTCATGAAGGGTATGTGTTTTTTAAGTGTATTTTGAAGTGTGCAAGAGACTAGTAGTGTCTATCATCAAAGCTCTTTTTCACTCACCTCTGAATATGCATAGCAATCTACCTCCATGTATAAACACTTATGCTAGAAGAATATTGAGTTGAGGTCAGTGGTATCAATCTTCTTTCTTAGTGTAGATGTAAGTGTGTTTTGTGGACTTATCTTTGGTGTATTAACTTCATTATTTTAGGTTTATTTATGTTCCCTTCTTCCCTTTTCATCCCTAATAGTGATTAGCCTTTTGTAGTGTGATACTAAAATATAGATCAAGGGAACTCATCCTTTTAAATATAAAGATCTATCTCTTGTAGTAGCTTGCCTATTTACAGAAAAATTTCCATGTTATCCCAAATTTAAGGTCTAATTCACTTCTCTAGGTTGAAAATTTGGGATATAACATTGACTATCAAAGGTTTAGTGTTCTAGGTTTTATTTGTTTTCAAGAAGTTAAGATTTTTAGGTTTTTTGTAGTCTTCTTTTAGAATTGTATGGCCTGACACATCTCAAATTTCCACTTTTCATGAAGATGGAAATGTGTCGCTAGTATTTTGGTTTCACAAAATCTCCCCACTTAATTATTTCCTCAATACAATATACATCACAATCAAGTTATTTAGGTATTAATTGACATTAATTGTCATTCCTTAAGGTTTCTTAATGTCACCTCCTAATAATGGCCTTAACAAAATGACATTATGGAGATGGATTATTAATAGGGTTAAAGAACATAAGTGAGTCCCACTTGGTGTCTAAGTCCATCCAAATATGAAAATGGAAAATGGGGTTCATTCTAACCCCCTTCATTTTAACCCTCTTTGTTCTAACCCCCTTTATTTCAAACTCAATGTGTACTTTTTGAATGGGATTAGAAAAAAGGGGGTTAGAACTAAGGGGGTTCGAAGAAGGGTTTGACATGTTTTTGCTATGCATGTAATTAATTTCAATAAGATAGTTAATGAAATGATGTATTTTAAGGGGGTTAGAATAAAGGGGTTTCATTTGAACCCCCTTCATTCTAACCCCCTTGTCTTAACCCCATGTGGTATCAAATCCTCACCCATTGAAGAGGAAAGCTATTATTGGCTTCAAATTACCACTTTAGATACCACGTATTAGGGTGGAAAATAAAATAAAAACATGTCGCTCTACATATAAATAGGTCTTTTTATGAGCTTTCTAAGAATATGATTTTTTTAAAATTTTAATAATATTTATTATTTATTTTGATTTATTCAACAAAATATACTTATTTATAAAATGAACTACCATACGTTTGAGGTGTTGGGAAAAATAGGAGACTATGGCCAAAAAAATTGAAAAATATCACCACACTTGACTTTAATGTCCTTATTATAATGGTCAAAAAATCAGTTCATTTTGACACACACACACACACACATATCACAAGGAGAAATCATAAGTGTTTATATTACCCAACCTGTCCATTAAAAAATTAATTTTTGATCAAAAAATATAAAAAATGATCTTACAGTACGTCCATGTTTCTAGGAGAACTTTCCAAGAAATCTTGAGAAAATATTATGTTTTGAGAAAATTATGAGGAAAAATCAAGCACTTAATAAAATGTTTTGTACATGAAACATACGCACTATGTATATAGGTATTCAAAAACATATTTTTTATTTTAAAATAATAAATGTAATCTACACTTAAAATGCAACATTTAATTAGTTTACATTGTTTTCACATTTTATACAGTTAAGTCACTATTTTCTATACAAATTGATAAATGTTCACATTTTCATTTGTTGTTGTCCCCTTTGTACTAAAAAGTGGGACACACTATCAGTCTAACTTTTTCCACTTTGTTAATTTGTGACAAATTTAATATGATTGAAAGTACCATGGATAAATTTGGCACCCTACAGATGAGATGGTACATGGGGGGCCTTAAACATGGTAACATTTTAAACATCAATGGAATTTGGTGGATCCACTCTTTTATTAATATTCATTAACTAAAAAAACATAATTCATTTGATATATTTTCCATACCAACACCAATCAGATCCTCAAATGGTTGGGCCATGTAATGCTTTTTAAGTAACGTAAGATCTTCCTTCATGTTTCTAATGGGAAATCTGCCATAGTCCATCTGGGAGGTGTCTTCTCCAATCATAGTCCCATCACCTACAGATTTTAGTGGGGAGGTGAGCTTCTTAAATTCCCCTGTAATAATTTTTTATTGAACATGTCTATTCTGAGCCACAAAGGCACTATTCAAATCATCAACATAAAATTTAGAATATGGATCCATGTATGTCATATGTTGTTGGATAGATAAAGTGTTGGAATGATGTGATTAACCACACCACCACCTTCCTTTACCACTTGGAAAGAAGATTACATGAGTTAAAAAGTGGTATGATGGAACTATCATTAAAGAATATAAAAGGATTTCCTTCATCCTTGAGCATAATCGTTTTGACTCTCCACTTTAAGTCGTGGCTACTTATCTCAAGGAAAATATTGAAATTACAGATAGCAACAAGGTCAAAGGGACATAAATCAAGCTTTGTTTACATTAGCTCAATATTAGGGGCTAGTCAACAAAGTACTCTTTTTCAAATCTCTTAGGGCTAAAAAATCTAAGGAACAAATCAATGACATCAAGCTAGATCTCAAATTTGTCTGACAAATCTACCAGAAATTTCACTGCCTTGTTTGGACTTCTATAAGCTATTGTTTCAAACCTAGGAATATTTTATGGAGAGAACATAGAATTTACAAGAACTTTTGTATTTGATGTGTCCTAAGTTATTCCCTTCAGCTGAAAAACACTATGATCCCTCCTCTTTTGATGACCTTATTTATGTAGCACAAAGCTGTAGGAAATATCCACCATTATGGTAGAGTGAATGCTCAAAATAGGTCAATCAGTGAATACTATTGAATGAACTAGGTTACATTTAAATAAGCTTTATATATCCTAATAAAATGGATATTGTCCAACCACAAGTTTCTCCTACAACTTTCTAACACGAATCTAAGTGAGCAGTTAAACTGTCTTTATTCTCTCCACTAAAATATCTAACAATCTATTTATGTATAAACTAACAACTCACCCAACTAACTAGAAATTAAAAACTATTTATTTTTTTATCATATTTGGAACTTTATTACTTACACAAATAATCTAAATTACCTACTAACATATAATACTCATAACATTTACCCCTTTAGTGTTCACATATAAATATAAACCTCCCCATAAAATGGATGTCAAATTCACCTCCATACCAAAAAAAAGAAATATTATTATATCGATGAGCATCGTACATGTTTTATGTGACAAAATATTTTCCTTTCAACATAGACTTATTTAAAATTTTCAACAATACACAATTAATAACACATAGACTAAATATTGATGACTTAATATATACTGTAACCACATATTAGAATATTGATGGACCATGGACGCAACCCATGGTCACTGGAAGCCACATGAAAATCCAATGACGACAAGCCAACAAAATGTAGTAATGTTCGAATCAATAGAACCATAGGGATTGAGGGAAGAGTCCTGTGTGCAAGGGATCTTTAAGCTCAGTTTCATGTATCAAACGCAGACTATGCAAGCCATTTCGAATATCTACAAAATGTGACGAGTTCGGACAGTGGAGATTGGGTGACAATGTTAACCAATGCAAAGCATAGTCAGACCTGTCTTGCGGAGGCGCTGGATCAAAATGCAGTTGATGCAGCTGCTCAAGCTCGATCCAATCCATTATAATGCAAAGACTAGAAAATCAAATCCGAGGTAACAATAACCTGCAGATCTAAAACGATGGAAATTTTCCAAACCCTAGGGAAAATACAAAATAGAATAGTGCATGGCCTGCGTGCGCGCAAAACAAAATAAGAATGAAGACTTCAAACATGATCAGATACCAAAACATGATCAGATACCAAATGTAAGAAATCTCCAACATTATATATTACTCAATAAATTAGGTTATATTTAAATAGGTTTTGGATCTCCTAATAATATGGAGATTGAGATATTTGATATTTTCACAGTCCATAAGAGTGAGAAGTTATAAATTTCTAATGATGATGAATCACAAGCGATTTGGAATGCATCAAGCAAAAAAATTAGCACACAATTTTACCAGACTTCTATAACTACTCAATACAAAGATTTTTCAACTACAAATTTCTCCTATAACACTCCCACTCTAATCTAAGTATGTTGTTTAACAACCTTTATTCTCTCCCCTAGAATATCTCACAATATATCTGGGTATAGACTAACAATTCACCTAACTATCTAGATATTACAAATAATTTAATTTATTACACATACCTATAACTTTGTTACTCACACAAATATTCTAATTCAAATACTAATGTTAGTATTAACATATAATATTCATAACAAAAGCTTGGTCGATGATAAGTTTCTAGTGATTGATTGTTTTACATGTGAATTTTACAAATACACTTTGAATTTTTTGGGCTTGAATTACATCACAGATCTAAATTAACCTAGGGAAATTAGTCCTTAGGATATGTCATTAACAATGGCATATTAATTTCATTCCTAAGGCTGGTGATCTAGAACTTATTACTAGTTGGCACTCAATCACCCTTGTCAACATGTCTTATAAATCATTGCTAAATATTTACCTAATCACCTTTGCCATATCCTCCCTAAAATCATCAAACAAGAGAAAATGGGTTTCAAAATAATAGATACATACTAGATAATATAATTTTAGTTTGAGAAGGAATAGAATGGTCTAGTTCTCGCCAAAAGACCATATTTATCTGTATTGATTTTGATAAAGCTTATAATTGGATAGTGAGCCCCTTTATTTTGGAAATGCTTAAGGCCTTGAATTTTGTTCAATTCCTTCATTTTGCATTTCAAACTTGATTTTGTAAATTTATGTCATGTCTTACCATCAATGGGTACAAGTCTTATGGCTTTAGACATTTTCGCTCCACTAGAAAATGTGTCCCTCATTTCCTAGCTTTATATGTTTTAGCCACTGAAGCATTTGGTTATGTACTCACTCAAAGTGTAGATCTAAGAGTTATAATGGAAATGTTTCTTCTTGGTCACTCCTCATAGCTTATCAATGGCCATTTTAGAGATGAAGCTTTCCTCATTCTTGGTGAGCAAGAAACCTCCTTCAAAAAGACACTTTGATGCCATGATACTTTATGAAAATCTTTAGGGTCCAATTTGTAATGGGCCAAAACCCATTCTTATATACAAAGCATGATGTCATTACCATAGCGGTTCCATCCTTATCAATGAAATGGGATATAGAAAGGATTTTTTTTTTTTTAATTTTTTGGATATTCAGTTTTAATTTGATAATACTATTTTGAAGTTATGGTAGTATGTTATTAATAGAGTGGGAAATAAGTTTTCTTATAGGACTTCTAAGTGTAGATATTATCAATGTCCATTTTTGAGATGACACTTTCCTCACTCTTGATGAGAAAGAAACCTCCTTCAAAGAGACACTTTGATGCCATGATACTTCTTGCAAAGATATAGGGTCCAATTTGTAATGGGCCAAACTCATTCCTACAGACAAAGCATGATTCCCTTACCATAATGTCTCTATCATTATCTTTGTAACTAGAAATAGAAAGGGTAATTTTTTTAATTTTTGGGTATTAATTTTTAGTTCAATAGTACTAATTGAAGCTATGGTAATATGTTATGGATAGAGTGGAAAATAAGTTTTCTTATTAGACTTCTAAGCCTCTTTCAGTAGTTGGTAAGTTGTGTGTTTGTGTTAAAATCCTCACATCCAATCATACCTACTATTCTTCATGATAGGTCCCATATAAATCCTCATATGATAAACTAATAAAATCACTTCGACATATTCTTTGTATTAAGGCTAAGAAAAATCAAGGCTTTGACAAAGCAACTTGGGGCATTTGATACCTTGCTTGTGACAAAGGAGTAATGGGAATCATTGATGTTAACAGATAAATCATTGCCCTCTAGCCAATTGGGTGGTTAGCTAAATTGAAAATATGAAGGATTATAAAATCCTTTTTAGGCATTACATTTATGCAAGCACCACTTATGGTAGATTTAGTTGGAAGAACATTAGTTTGCATACTCATTGATTATCACTATCCATGATAGGATAGAAGGTTCTTTTGTGACCAAGGACATTTAAAATTATTTTGAAGATGTTAATCCTTTTCTAAAAATGGGTTGGGATGGGTTTTTCATTGATATTTATTTTAGTCACAATAATATATGGTGTTCCCCTTTTATGACCAATAATAATCTTCCTTCAGAGGATATTCCAATTATAAAAGCTTTGTATTTATTAAAAAAAGGAAATAACATAGTTAATGATTTGAATTCCTCTTGAGATTGGGTCCTATGGCACTTTATAAAAGACAAACATAATTTGCTTTATACGGCCTTACTTTATGTTGTGTGTATATTCAAGAATTGATGTCTAATGCCATGACTGCATAAGATGGGATTACAACCTCCATGTGCATGGTGGAAGGATTGTTGGTGCAATTGTGATATTGGTTTCAAAAATTATTCTCCCAGACTAGTTCACCAAATCATGATTTCATCTTCTTCTACTCTAGATAAGATAAATAGGTGATATATTTTAAATTCTTTACCCAAGACTTGGCTTACCAGATTTTATAAAGTAAGGAATGCCAAGCTTGAGCCCAAGCTTTCTATGTTCCTCATGTGTTTAAAATATCAAGGCCTTCCTCTTATAGATCACCTCTTGCATTAGGATTACTTAAACCAAATGCCTATCCTTCCCTATACTTGTGTCTTTAAAAATTCTCTTTTGGATGTCTCCAGGAGCTTAGTCTCCCTAGTAATTGATCCACAACATTTTCCATCCTTTCCACACAAAGCCTTTCTCTTGGGGAATTGTTTTTTTGGGATAAAGCTTAGTGACCATCATACATTACTTTCCTATGGAACTTCTTCAAAACTATTATTTTTTTTCATCTATATAAATATATAATTTACTCATTTATATCAATAATGAACCATATTTATAATTATATGTTAATGATAAGATGGTTTTTATCTCATCAGATGTTTTTGAGATTCAAACCTAAGATGAAAATAAGGCACTCAAGTTCCATCATTTGTAGGATATATTGAACTATTGAGGGATTTATCTCTCCAAAATGAGCCACATCCCCTCCCCCCCATCTTGACCAATCCCCTCATGACTCCCCTCCTTTGGCACCTAGGCACCTATAGAGCCACTCCTAAAGACACAAACATTTCTTCACTCTTCCTCTTCAATGAGGGAGGGGGTTAGAGTCTAATACCTTCACATGGGAAATAATCTATTATCTCATTGTGATGGAGTTCATTTATGTAGGGGTGGTTCAGTTTGTATCTTTGTTTAATGACCACTTGGTTTAGGTATAACAATTTTATTGGTTCCACCTAACTCCAATCAGGATGGTTGGATGGTCCTTGATCTCCCTTTAGTTAAAATTTCTTCTTGGAGCACCCAACATTCTAAGAATGATTCTCCTCCATACCCTTTTAGAATTATGATGTAATAATATAAGTTTTGATATAATTATATTTTAATATAATCATATAATTTATAGATTATTATACATAATCGGCCATATTTTATACCCACAAAACTTTGGTTGTGAATACCCACCAACCATTTTACTATTTTCTTGGGTTAATTAACCAAAGGCTTATATGGTGTAAGGAAACCCCTAGATTTGTCTCATAGAAGACAAGGGAAAATAATGTGCAATTTTCTACTATTTTAGATTTGGCACTTGTGTCATTCTTGCCCTAACACCTATAGAGTAGAGAGTATGTGTGAGCATATATTTGGAGAGGTTACCATCAAAATTACCTGGCTTATTTTATAAGTGTTGACCTCTCTAAATAGTTGCTTACACACAATCTCTACTCTGTAGGTGTCAGGGCAAGAATGATAACAGGTGCCAAATCAAATCCCTCATCTTTGGTTAATATGGGGTGCATATTTGATGCATCGATCACTAAGATAAAATATTTGGAATCAAGATAAACATCTACAAGTTTTTTGATTTTTTGATTATTTTTTGTTTTCATATCACTACATAATCATACTAAAAATAGGTGTTCTACATTTAAAAAAAAAACTTTGTCAAAATACCTTTGTCCTCAACAAACCAAGACACCATCTTCTAGGTAACATGATTCTTTTTCTTGTGTCCTCTCTTATATTATTAGCCCTTTCCTTTGTTTTTTTACTTATTTTGAGATTTTTTGTAGACCGTATATATTTATAAATATATTTCATTAAATTTGAAAATAAAATACAATCTAACCAAAATTTCAAAGAGGAATCAAGACATCCTTATTGCCCTTGTTTAGAAAATGAAAAAGATATTTTAAAAATGAATAATAATTAAAGAAGGAGAAATACTTAAAAAGAAACAGTTACTAAATTAGACAAATAGAATCCCAATATGTACAATATAGGGTTTCATTTTCATTATATACATTGTAATCTATTCCTATATTTTGCCATTGAGATTAACCCAAATAAAAACACTCAAAGATTCCAATACCCTCAATTCTTTATATTAGATTGGGTTTTTGAAACTTCAAGTTTTAAAGTCATTAATGATGACCCTATAAACTATAAGAATATATTACAAAAGTAATAATAATAATTTATATTTCACCCAACAAAACAAAAAGATGACTTTTTTATATCACCAAACTCATACTTATTATATCACCCTATTTGTCTCTTCTCTATAGATATCAGGTGACCTATTGTGAAAGACACCACTAAGGCAACCCCTAGGTATCACTTTTTTATCGTGCTACAACAAATATCAAATCAATCTTATATAGTTTTTCTAGAAATATAGATTACTTATGTTAGTTTTATGATTAGAATTGAAACAATCAGAAAATGTAACACAATGAACAATGAACACAACAATATACTCTGGGAAAACCCTCCAACTTGAAGGGAAAAACCTAGCAATAATATATCTCTTATATATTGAAAGATAAGAACAACAATCTGCCTTATAATGGCCAAATCCAAGGCCTACAGGTATGGCTTCACTTCTTGAAGCACAATGAATAAGATCACACTTGATAAATCTAATTTGCTCTTGAAATAACTTGATCTACTCCTTAGAAATCTTCTTTGCCTTGTAATGTTATACTTCTCCTAATTTTAAACAATGATAAATCACTCTATATATATAAAAGTGAGAGAAAAGAGATGCATCTATTCAATTTCCCTGTCAGCCTCCACCAAACAAATTTTGTCTTTAAATAATACAATAAGTTGGGCTGGAAGTGGGAGCCCAATGCTGCTCCTTCAACAACAACACTTCTCTCAGCTAGGGAGGATAATTCCAGCTACATAAGACATATCATCTCATTGTGATGTCAACCACAATGGCTACAATAATGCATAGTATGTACAAGTGTTCATCACTTTACATGACATCCACCATGGCTCTCCTAGAGGGTGGAATCAATGAATTTCACCTTAAACTTCTATCACAGAGAAGAACTCATTATCAAGGGATTTCACCTCAAATTTATCTCACAGAGAAGAACTTGTTATCAAGGGATATCACCTCGAACTTCTCTCATAGAGAACAACTCGTTATCAAGGGATTTCACCTTGAACTTCTCTCATAGAGAAGAACTTGCTATCAAGGGATTTCACCTCAAACTTCTCTCACAGAGAAGAACTCACTATCAAGGGATTTCACCTCAAACTTCTCTCATAGAGAAGAACTCATTATCAAGGGATTTCACCTCGAACTTCTCTCACAGAGAAGAACTTGCTATCAAGGGATTTCACCTTGAACTTCTCTCACAGAGAAGAACTCACTATCAAGGGATTTCACCTCGAACTTCTCTCACAAAGAACTTGCTATCAAGGGATTTCACCTTGAACTTCTCTCACAAAGAAGAACTCATTATCAAGGGATTTCACCTTGAACTTCTCTCATAGAGAAGAACTCGTTATCAAGTATAGATTTGGTGGCTTCTACAATAGATCTATTCTTCCTTTCTGCAACACCATTTTGTTGAGGGTTGTAAGGGACACAAAACTCCCTCTTAACTCTTGATTCAATGCAAAAGTTATGAAATCCTTCAGAGGTGTACTCCCCTCCATTGTTGGATCTCATAACTTTGATTCTTTCATAGGGGTCCTAGAAATATTATAGCACTCTTCTCTCATCTCATCAGATAGCTCACTATCCATGTTGTGGTCAGCATCATAATCACTGGTTGTTCTTACATTCTCATTTATGGCATCATCAGATTCTAAATGTTGCTCTTCAAAATCGTTACCATGAATTTTAGAAGCACATATGTCCTCTCCACCAGCTAAAGTATTTATGTCTTCATCTTATTTAAATTTAGAATTTACATTGACCTCAAATAGAGATTTTTCCAGTGGGTTGTCAACATCTATATGATTGTTGAATTGTATAGGACAATTTGATTCACTCTCCCTACCACTATCATCCTTGCATTCTGCAAATAGTCTTATGAGATTATAGTCATCATCAAATCCATCAAATATGCTTCCTAAAATATAAATGCACTCCTCTTTGATCTCTTTTTTAGGAATAGCACTAGGTTCAATAACTAAATTTGGTGGATTGTCAACCTCTGTATCATTATTGCATTCCATATCAAAAGTGTCAACCTAAATATAAATGTTTAACTTGCCATCTTCACTGCAAGAAGAATCAAACTCATCACATTTGTTGCTATGATGCTTAATAATTTCTTTGTCTAGTCCATCATTACCACTTTGATCATCTTCCCAACCAACAAACTATTTTGAATGACCATTAGAATTAACTTTAGGAGTAGATTCACCCTCAGAGCTTCCTGAAACATAGTTGGTTTCTTCTTTCACCTCATCTTTGAGGCATGAATTGACTTCATATAATGATATGTTGGGTAGACTCTTAGGTTCTGTATGACTACTACAATCAGTTTCAAGAGCATTTATCAAAAGGAATAACAATTGAAGGTAAAAAATCTACAAACACTCTCACAACTATAGGATTGCATCAATAGCTCCTCACATGGATGTAAAAGTCATGAAAAAGATTGTTTACCACCCCTTTTATGTCAATCAATTCAATGTAACTAGAATCTAGTAGTCTATTCATATCGTCAAAAAAACATTCTTATAAAGGGTTTCAAAATCATTTTTAATCAAACTCAAATTTGTCCTAAGCTGAATATAGTGAAATTCATCCCTTACATTGTGAGCTTCCTCTATAAAATGTAGAGCATGGCTAGTTAGGTCAATGTACTGCTGACGATAATATTCAACTTTAGTCTTCCATCTCAACTACGTCCTCAATTGGGAATCAAGATTTGTGAAATAAGAAAATGTCATCTATTGCATTTACAGGAGTTCATCAGATGGAAAATTGGCCAATTTAAGATTATAAATACATTGATACACGTCCCTATTTAAGATTTTGTAATCTCCCCTTAGCGAATTCAAATGTGTGTTAAGCTCAATATAATGATCCACATCCCTAAGATTACATGCTTCCTCTATTAACAAAAGCATGCATTGGCGTAGGTCAATGCAATGTTGACAACAATGTTCAATCCAATAATTTTGCTCCTCCATCCTTCTATGTTCTTCATGCCTCCTCAACTGTCTCTTGAACTCGTACTCAAAATCAATTAGAGACTTAGATGTCATCAATTGCTTTTCCCTAAGTTCACTGGATGAAAAATATAATGATTCACGTTTTAAGATTTTGTAATCATCCCTCAATGAATTCAAATGTATGTTCTCAGAATAATGATCCCCATCCCTAAGGTTGTGTGCTTCTTCGGTTACTTGAAGCACACAGTTGTTTAGATCAATGTGTTGCTCACTGTATTTATGTAGTATCTGTTGATGATGAAATTCTTCTTCATCTCTCTTGCATTGTTCTCCCTCTTTCCTCCACCATTCTTTTTCCCTATGGTGCATTTGATCTTCCATCATTCAATGTTCTTCATCCTCCCTCTGTTGTTCATCCTCTCTACTCCACTAAAATGCTACTTTTCTTTCTTGAATTTCACCACATCCTATAAGCGTCATCTCTTCATCTTTTAGGTTTTGTTCTTCCACAAGGATTGTTTCACCACACGACATGTCTTGGCTTCTGATATTTGTTTTCTTCTTCTTCTTATTTTTTGTCTCTTTTCTTTAGATGTGAATTTGGATGCTCCTTCGAGTCTATCCTCAATTTTAAGACTGTTCACCATCTTGACTAAAATAGGGATAGACAAGAGATATAAATAACAACATAGTATTGTTGCAATGACAAATATGATCACAAACTTCTTCAAACCTGCTCTGATACCATGTTAGTTTTATGATTAGAATTGAAACAATCAGAAAATGTAACACAATGAACACAACAATATACTCTGGGAAAACCCTCTAACTTGAAGGGAAAAACCCAGCAATATATATCTCTTATATATTGAAAGATAAGAACAACAATCTACTTTATAATGGCCAAATCCAAGGCCTATAGGTATGGCTTCACTTCTTGAAGCACAATGAATAAGATCACACTTGATAAATGTGATTTACTCTTGAAATAACTTGATCTACTCGTTAGAAGTATGCTCTGCCTTGTAATGTTATACTTCTCCTAATATTGAACAATGAGAAATCACTATATATATATATATATATATATATATATATATATATATAGAGAGAGAGAGAGAGAGAGAGAGAGAGAGAGATTTCTCATTGCTCAATATTAGGAGAAGTATAACATTACAAGGCAGAGCAGACTTCTCAGGAGTAGATCAAGTTATTTCAAGAGTAAATCAGCTATGAGAAATCACTATATATATATATATATATGTGTGTGTGTGTGTATATATATATATATAAGTGAGAGAAAAGAGACGCATCTCTTCAATTTCCCTGTTAGCCTCCAACAAACAAATTTTGTCTTTAAATAATACAATAAGTTGGGCTAGAAGTGGGAGCCCGATGTTGCTCCTTCAACAACAACTTAACCATAGACATTACCTCAGTGATCTTATAAATGGAAAGTCGTGACTGAATTTTTATTCAAATATTTTTCCTTCAAAAATTCCATAACCTTGACCAACACTTCCTCCACTGTAGCTCTAATATCTAATTACTAAGTAAAATTTTTAAATAGAAATAATACCTTCAATTTTTGCTAGGAATTGAAGTCGTGACTTAAGTAATAAGACTATATAAATTTTCTTTTTCTCTAATGTACATCTATTTATAGAACAAGAACACAAAACAAAGAACAAGAACACATAGATATGTCTTAAAATAAATTAAACAATACTGAGTTATAAAAATATGTTACTATCACTTGCTCAACTACTCAACTACGTGTTATCAACCTCCTACTTTCCCATCTTACTTCCAACTGTTAGGTGCTTGGACATACCATGTGCCCTTCAATAATTTCTTCATTTCACTTATTATTTTTAAGATAATATAGACTTAAATTTTCTATTTTATGGTATTGTTATTTTTTATTATTTAACTATTATTTTTTAATAGTTGATATAATATTATTTTATTATATCTAATATTAAATTATATTTATTTTATTATATTATACTATATATACATTAGTTAATTCTATATTACAGTTTTGTAAGTATATAATATTTTTTTTTTGAAATTATATTTTTTAATATTTTATTATCTCATATATTTTATTATATATATATATATATATATATATATATATATATATATATATAATTTTAACTTATATTTTAATATTTTATATTTTTATAATAATTAAAATATAGTATTTCATATATATTTATAAATATTTTTTAATTATATTATATGCAATATTAATACATAATATATACTATTAGATTATAATAGTATAATATATATTATTATTAATTAATACTACATTATATTATAAGATAATATATTATTATAATATATAATTAATATTAATAAAATATATATTATAACATATTGAATTAAATTTAAAACAATACTATATTAATAATCTCATTTAATTATTTCAAAATTTGAATAAACTTTTAAGGATCTTTTAATTAACTTATATTTAAAACAAATTTTTGTGTATCATTTACATTAAAAAGAAAACTCATTTTTTTATAATAGGACAATATTCTTTTTTTCATATGTCCAAAAGGAAAGTTACATGTCCTTCCCTCTATTGAGGCCTTACTATATGTCATTGATGAAGCATTTTACAATTATTTTTAACCTGTAACGTTTGTCTTTTACAATGTTTAAAACATAGTTCATAGTCTTTTGTTTGTTGCAGTTCATGCATCTATCATTTTAAACATGTATGTGGCATCCCTATCATCATTCAAAATGTCAGCATCCACGGTTCATTTGTATAAATATATGTGTTGCCATCTATATTAAAAATATCGAAGACCTTTATTAAGTTATGCATTCATATCTCCTTCCTTTCCATAAAATGTATGACATCTTTGAACCCTCCCTTTCACGTGAACTGTGGCCTAAGATTTCAACTAGAGACCTTTAAGTATATGTTTTGATCAAAAATCATTTAAATTAAAATGTATCTTCCAGTTATTTTCAAACATCACATTCAATGTTAATTGTATCTTTCATTTATTTTCAAGTATCACATTTAATGTTATTCATTTTTTTTTTTTTTTTACAATGTCAATTTATATATATATATATATATATATATATATAATAATATTATTATTATTATTATTATTATTATTATTATTATATTAAATTGTATGTTTTTAAAAAAATTAGAAAATGGTTTATTAAATTGTAAAATGTTTGTTTTTTCGAAATCAATATTATTATGTTATTAAGAAAAAAATCAAATATATTAAATTGTATATTTTTTTAAATATGTAAACAATCATTAGAAAACTGATTTGAACATTTATCTACTTCAAAATCTAGACTTGCAGGAATCTTGTTTGGTATTAGGAGGTGAGTTTAGTCGATGGATTTAAAATCCTACGATGTTAATTCACAATTTCCATAGTTGGACATTAGATTATGTGCACAAATTTTTTTTAAAGTAAGTTAATGAGAAATCAGTGCAATGTATAAAATACCAACAAACAATATTAACAATAACAATTATTTACATGTTTTTTATGTTTATTTAAATTAAATTATATCTTTCAATTATTTTCATTCATCACATTTAATTCTAATAATATATATTTTCTTACTTCATATTGCCTAATTTATTTAATCAAAAAAATCAATACTGCAACAATAAATAATATTAAATATTTTAATATTTTACTTAAAAAATGATATTATATCATATTTTAAACATCATAAATAAAATAATTAAAAAACAATGTTTGATATTTATATATTAGTATTAATCAATAACATAACCATTTGAAAATCTTGTAAATTAATTAAATCCATGACAATTACATATTTATTTGAAAATCTCATAAATTAATTGAATCTATGAATAATGCATATTGTAATATTTTAGTTTTAAAATTATATTATATTACATTTTAAATATTATAAATTAAATAATTAAAAAAATGTTTTATATTTATATATTAGTGTGGATCAATAACATATTCATTTAGGAAACTAATTAAATTTATAAATAATACACTATTCTAACATTCAATCACAATCATTTTTATGCATATATAATATATTAGAATGTTTTTTTTTTTTTTTTTTTTTAAATAAATATATTTATATATATATAATACACTGTTATAACATTCAATCATAATTATTTTTATGCATATACAATATTTTATTTATTTATATGATAAATTTTTGAAAAATTACATTGAAATATAATTTATTATAATATTAAAAAATATTATACTTACATATTCAAAATAAAAATTATATAATCAAAAATAATAATAAAGTATATATTTTATAACATGATATGTAAAATGACATATAATATTTATTAAAAGAATATTTAAATATAGATTATATAATTTATTATCATATTAAAATATATATTACAAAATACAATAAATATATTAAATTATACACTTTTTTTAAAATGTAGAAAACAATCTTATGGTAACTCAGTAGGATATTTGTACACATTAAAATGACAAAAAATAATATTAACCACAATATTTATTTACATGTTTTTGTAAGTTCATTTCAAATTTGAAAATTTATTAAAAATTTAATTAGATTGTATCTTTTTTTTTACAGTTATATTTATGCCTCTCATTTAGTATTAATAATATCTATATTTTTATTTTTTTTATGTTCATGCAACACATTTAATGTTAATAATATCTATATTCTTATTTGATACTATCTATTTTTTAATTAGATATATTTGAACAACAAGGTAACCAGGAGTAAAAAAAAAAATGCTATGATATCAAATAAGACTCCAACATGGCCTTTGGTCATCAAAAAACTAGAATACAATTATAATTTTAGTAGAAAAAAATTTGGCATTCATATTGTTCATCATAGAATGCGAAAGTTTCCTATGGCGAATATAAAATAAGACTTAATGGACATTTTTCAATTGTTGATCCTCATACAATTTTCATCACAGAGTTTAAAAGTAAGAAAACATATTATAGAGAATTTGGCTTAATATATAATACAATTAAAGATGCTTTAAAATGTTAACCTAATCATATATTAACCCAAAATTGAATCCATGTTCCCAATCCTAAGCCCAAATCACAATGCCTAGATGGAGAAAAAAATTAAAATGTTAAACAATTCAAATCAAGTTAATTTAATTTCTGAGTTTACATATAAATAATAAAACAATATGATTACCACTTTTGTATTGAGAAGATTCCATCCACTTTTCAAATATTTTTTGTGATTTCTACTTAAATATTTATGTCTCTAATATGTTAGGTGGTTTTAATAAAAAGACAATACAAAGGCAATTTTTGATATGTTTTTATACTAGCTTGAAATTATTATTATAATTAATTATTTTATTAATGTCTTGATTTTCATATTTAATAAATTTTATATCTTACATTTAATAAATATTAAAAGTAACACTACATTTTTAGATTAATCATTACTATAATTTTCATTTGTTTTATCGGATAACACTCATACCAACTACAAATGCATCAAAAGTCTTCACCTATCCATCAATTTCAAATCTCAAATAATGGGTAGTCATGGAAAAGAAATTAAAATCATCGATCCATTAGTTTTAACATTTGAAGGAGAATGCATGCAAATAATGACTCGAACTGCAATCAAAAACTCAAATCCATACAAAATTATTGGACTACTGAGGGTAGAGGACTCAAAAAGGGGATAATACATAGTTACACAAATAAAAAGGCTTGAGGTAGGTTTTCAACTTCAATATTGTTGATAGTGAAAGAGATGACATCACTGTAACTTCCTTTGCCCAGGTACCAAATCTATACTTCAAACAAATTCAAGCTAGGAAAATATATTCAATTTCAAATCATACATTAAAATCTGTAAACAAAAAATACAACAAATCAAAAATTCAATGGGAGATCATTATCAACATGACATCTTCTGTTAAGCATTATTCTAAAGAAGATTCTACCATTCCATTATTCCAATTTAAATTCAAAAAAATTAAGAATATTAAAGATGCAACTTCAAATACAAAGATTGAAATTATTAGTGTCATTGTATATGTTATTGATGCATCTCATTTTAAAAGGCTAGATGGAACCTTGAAGGTGAAAGAACACTAATAGTTCAAGATATCTCTAAATTTAATGTCCAAGTAACTTTTTGGGGAAGCTTTTGTGATGAAGAGGGGAAAATATTAGTGGATATTTGTGCTTCTATGACACAACTAGCTATAGTTTTATCCATCTGAAAGGGAAAATTATATAATCATATAATGGAAAGACAATAGGTACCGAATTAAA
>JARHVA010002452.1:2532500-2557515 GCA_037957365.1 Torreya grandis
CCTTGATAAACATCTCCATAACAAAGACTATTGGTACAGTTATTCATACTAAAACTATGGTTTTTTACTTTTCATACATATTAAAAACTTATATCAGGGTAAAATTATTTAATGTATTTTTTATACTCAGGTACGAATGGTAACATAAGGATCTATGCACATCCATGGGTTTATATGGTTAGAAAATACACTAAACATGGACACATTAAATTTGTAAAATGCACTTGAGGTTGATTTTTTAAGGAAATACTATGATCAACATCTAACAACATGGAACTTGCATAGTAATGATAATCTCCACAAAAGGATCCACTATTATGATCTTGACGATCCATGAATTTTGAACACTAATGCAATATTACATAGAAATCCTCTAAAATATTATGAGGAACTTCCAAACAGAGTTCAATGTCACATAAAATGCAGTGAATCTACATCCTTATAAAAAAAGGAATGACTTTATAATGTAGATATAACACCCCATGGCCACTACAAACAACTTTAAATATGATCATTGATAGTCAAGGCCGAGAGACTTATCTTCCATCATGTAATGAGGAAAGATTAAATATCCATAATGTAAGCATGATTTCAATATGGCGTGAAAATGTATATTTACAACCAATTATTTGTTGGCATGTTAGTCTCAAATATATAATAAAGTGTGCAGCAAAATTTTAAAGCAAATCTAAAAGTGACACTCATATGCTAATAAAGATATCATCTACAATTGGAGCTAAAAGCATAGCCAAGACTGCATATAGCAAGTTTCTATTAGAAACTATTGTTGACCATAACATAAGTGTATAAGAAACATGCCACATGTTACAAAATCTACCTTTAATAGTTTTCACCAAAACCTTTACTACCTTATATATTGTCAAATGAATCTTTAGACCACTTCTTCAAAGTGCATCTATTGACAATAATACACCATCTTTCATCGACACATATCTAAAATGCCTTTCTTTTATTGATAATATACAACTCATTGAAGCTACATGGACATGATCTTACAATAGTAAGAGGAAAACTAATCAATGGAAAAAGAAACCAAATCAATCAATTGTTTGTATATTCCCTCATTTCTCCTCTAAACCTACTATTGATTCACCATTATATGAGGTTTTATGCTAGACAAGATCTTACTCTATAAATCATTTTGCAGCATTATAGTGGACATTGTTTTGAATAAGGTAGACATTATTAGGCATTAGGAAAAATTAAATATTCTTACAATCCATGGAATGCTGAGGGAATACCTATAGAAAAAAAATAATGTCAAGATAAGCAATGATGAAAGTGATAACGAAGAACATCTAAAATAAGATATGGAATTGCTTGAGTGGGAAATCTTATCTCATACACACCCATCTATAATTGTTGATCTCAATGACATTAACATGTTTGGACTTTGTGACTTCAACTATAAACACAACTTGAATCATTTCGATGTCATGCTCAACCTGCACATAACTGCACAACAATTCATAGATTCACAATGTGAAATTTCAAAATATGTAGACATTGAGTGCATCAGAAAACCAATATCATATGAGTTTTCAAGTACCCCAAAAATAAAATTTAACATAATTCACCAACATGCCCAAAAAAGCCCATAAGTTACACTACTTCAAATGATTGAATAATGAATAACAAGAATAGGTAAATCTTACTTGATAAGCATAATCAAACACACCCTAGATAATCTTCCATAAAAAATAAGTATCCCCTACTTCTTTCTCCAACTGGCATTGCAACATTTAACATAAATACATTCAACACTTCACATCCCTATCCAAGAAATGAAGGTGCAGGAGGGACAAATTCGACAAATGAGATAAATTCAATATGTGCTCATAGATGAAATGATTTTTATAGGGCCAAATATGCTAAGTAAGATAAATAATAGATTACGTAAGGCATTTTCTCAGCAAAATAACCAAGACTTTGGTGGTTGAAAAAATATACTCCTTGGAGACCTGGGACAACTCCTACCTAAAAATGACATTCCAATGTATGTAGGAAAATCTATTGGGTACACATTATGGTGAACATTTGATATAGTTGTTACACTAGAAACATATTTTTTCTAACAAGGATGCACCAAAAAACAATTTCTATTAAAAAATTTGTTAACTAACATCAGAGATGTAAACCAAACAAAGGAAGATTGAAATATGCTAATGTTGATAATAATATCAATCTGACCTCTAGAAGAACAAAAAAAATTAGAAATCTCTATGCATTTGTATGCAACAAATGTACTGGAAATAATGCATAATAAGCAATTGTTGAAATTACTAAATATGCCAATTATTTTATGTAGAGCCAAACAAAGTAGACAAACAAATACATCTAACCACAATGACACTCACCTTGAGCTAGTTGTGCTTCTATGTAAATAATAAAAAATTATCTTAACATCTAATATATGGGTGAAAGTAGGATTAGTTATTGGAGATATTGGGGAAATTGTTGATGTCGTTTACAACTTAGTTTCAAATCCCCCTTTTATACCCATATATGTAGTTGTTGCATTCAAAAAATACTTTGGCCCCCATGGAATGCAAAGAATCCTACACATGTATTGATTGCTCGTATTACATGAGGTAACTATCACCAAATGTCTATATAAAAGCATGGGCTCTAACCATACATAAAGTACCAGGAATGACACTCAATAAATCAAAAATTAACATTGGAGACATTGATCACCAAGGCTTAACATTTACTGTCGTATTAAGAGTATGTTCAATCAATAACATGTTTATCTCTCCTACATTTACCTTTGAACGCTTTGTAAGAATGAAAAAAATTAAACATGTAAATCTTTGAAATTAGAAGAAAAAATATTGACATAATTACCTCTTCCACAACATTCATAATAACTCTAGCTTTGTAATTATTGTTATATACAATCAAAAAGAGAGAGAAAGATCTTTGTAAGTATTGTTACATACAAAGCATTTTATAGTTTCAAAACTTTCAACATTAGTATATATTATAAAATTTGATATAATATTAAAATATATAATATAATCTAATTTTTATATAAATTATATCAAATATATAATATTCATATATATTATATAATAAATCTTCAATGTATAGAAATATTATAATAAATATTATATAATATTTCTACAAAGGTAATCAAATAAAATGATAACTGAATTACGTGACTTGAATCCAAAGAGATTTACAAGGTAGTGAAAAACAAATATAATTGATAAGTATGAAGTCGTTGCCATCCATTTGACATGTTAGTTTCAACATTTAATAGTTGTTCAACTCATAATATGGCACTATCATCCCAAATTCACCATGTCTACCATCACATTTTCTCTATAACTAAAACACTAACTATGATACTCTCCTAAAATGATTTTTACATCAAAACATTATTATCGTAACAAAGAAATTTTTGAAATATGAAACAAATCTAAATATAATCTACCATAATATAACACCAAAAAAAAAATCATTAAAAAAAATGAAAAAAACACATTTACTAAATATAATTACCAAATAGAAATATCAATTCTTCCAGACTATGATACTAAAGAAATTTTGTACTTATACTATTTTAAACAAAAAGAAAAAAGAAAAATACAAAAAATAAATATATAAGAAAGGAAAATGAAATTTTGGTATAAAAAAATAAAATAGAAAATAATAGCCAATGAAAAAATTGCAATAACCAAATGTGTTATTATTACCTAGAGACAAAAGTGATGCACACAAAGATCCAAAAGTAATAAATTAGCCAAAATATGCACATCAAAAATGCAAACCAAACTTCAGAAGATTGGAATATGCTCATGTCAAGAACAACATCGTTCATGCCTCCAAGGAGATAGAAATATTTATAAATCTCTACACATTTGTATGAGACAAATATATTGTCAATAATGCATAATAGGCAAATAAGTAGGGGGGAGTCATGTTCAAAAATGTACATAGCTGGCATATCTAATATATGTAATTTAGTAAACAACAAATTAAACTTGCATTTTCTTACATGTGCACATTAGCTTAAGAAAATAATTATTCTCGTTATACTGAATTCTCAAAAAATATATTTTTAAATATGCTTGGAAAATATTAGTCACCTTGAAATAGTTACATCTTTAATTAGTATACTATTTTTAGTTGGCATAAATTTACCTATACATAACTCTTTTAAAAATCTAGTAAGTAATGTTTCTATTATGACCATTATAGACACTAATGGGAAGTAGACAATTGAATAAAAAGGCCTATTTGAATTATACAATACACTAGGATGAAATAAATGCACATCAGTGGCTTTAATACCATATAAAAATAATAAATATTTACCACCACTTATGGAAGACGCTATTAGACAACCTCAAAAAACATTCTATGAAAGAATAGATAGTATTTCTTCAATACATCCATGATCCATTTGTAAAGAATATTATCCATGTATTCAAACAATAAATTATCATGGTGGCCTTACTTGTTATCAATGAATTGGTGAAACAAATATTAATCACATTTGTGCAGTGAATAATATGGACCTAGGTATATAGCCAAGAGTTCTATTTGATCTCACTTAAGTTGAATAAATGTTTATTGCAAGAGTTAATCCAATATTGCAAGTAACTCATGCATGCAGTGGAAAATACAAATATAGTGGGCATACTATTAGTTTCCCACAAGATATATATTCTATTATTAAGTACCTACCATGCCAACCTATATACTTTGACATCTTAGTGTTCAAAAGAATTGGATTAGAGAAAAAACCATATGATTGCTTTGTAAGAAAATCACATGTTAGAAAATATCTACACTATAAAATGGAGAATGGTCCCTACTATAGAGATATCCAAATTTAATACAAAGTGTTAGATTCCATGCCATTGAAGCCTACTAATACTCCTCTCTCCTTCATCATATTACAATGGAGATTGAAGATATGACGATTAGTAATATGGACTTCGATGATGACATAGATGCACCTACAAATCTACAACACCAACAAACATCATATTTTGTAGCTTCTCTTCCAAATGCATGAAGAGAAGTCAATCACATAAGAGACTATGTAAGTAAAACAAATAATGGCAACCCACCTACAATTAATTGGCTAAATGTTATTAATTCACCTGATAATGAATACAACATAGAGGGGCTATTTTTATCACATTTCTAACTATTTTTCCAACAAGTGTTTGCATATACCAAAAACCTCATATTAAAAAGATCCATATACATAAATATGCTTTACACTTGCTCAGATATCAAGAAAACCAATTTGAAAGCCACCAATGCTTCTATTATTTTTTGTTAAACCTAATGATGTGCCATCGAAGGCAGGCATCATCGATAGTATTTGCAAAAAGAAACAAAGAAAATATATTACCACTCACAATTTCAGACTTACATGCATATCTAACACAATTTCCTAATGTAAATATTGCATATCAATTAATGCATTTCAGGGCAATTCTTAGAGGTACATGTGCATTTTGGTCAAAATATAGAAGTGAATTAATATATAAGATTACACATTGAAATCACCAACACTATTATCCACCTTGAGTGCAATAGATACTAGATGGCCAGACCTACACAAAATCATGCCAAGAGCTTCAAATTATACACTAGAGAACAATCCCCAATGGAGAAATCATAGCCTAATTATGAATCCCCATCTTGCATCTTCATATATGGAAAAGAGTTTTGTAATCTTCTATGAAGAAATCCTTGATAAACATCTCCATAACAAAGACTATTGGTACAGTTATTCATACTAAAACTATGGTATTTTACTTTTCATACATATTAAAAACTTATATCAAGGTAAAATTATGTAATGTATTTTTTATACTCGGGTACAAATGGCAACATAGAGGATATGTGCAAATCCATGGGTTTATATGGTTAGAAAATACACTGAACATATACACATTAAATTGGTAAAATGCACTTGAGGTTGATTTTTCAAGGAAATACTATGATCAACATGTAAAAACATAGAACTTGCATAGTAATGATAGTCTCCACAAAATGATCCACCATTATGATCTTGATGATCCATGATTTCTAAACACTGATGCAATATTACATAGCAATCCTCAAAAATATTATGAAGAACTTCTAAACCAAGTTCAATGTCACATAAAATGTAGTGAATCTACATGCTTACAGAAATAAAGGAATGAATTTATAATGTAGATATAACACCTCATGGCCACTACAAGCAACTTCAAATATGCTCATTGATAGTCAAGGCCGAGAGACTTATCTTCCATCATGTAATGAGGAAAGAGTAAATATCCATAATGCAAGCACAATTTCAATAGGGCGTGCAAATGTATATTTACAACCAATTATTCATTGGCATGTTGTGCTCAAATATATAATAAAGTATGCAACAAAATTTGAAATCAAATCTAAAAGTAACAATCATATGTTAACAAAGATATCATCTACAATTAGAGCTAAAAGCATAGCCAAGACTGCATATAGCAAGTTTCTATTAGAAATTATTGTTGATCATAACATAGGCATATAAGAAACATGCCACATGTTACAAAATCTACCTTTAATAGTTTGCATCCAAACCTTTACTACCTTATCTATTGGCAAATAAATCTTTAAAGTGCATCTATTGACAATAATACACCATCTTTCATTGATACATCTAAAATACCTTTCTTTTATTGATAATATACAACTCATTGAAGCTACATGGATATGGTCTTACAATAGTAAGAGGAAAACTAATCAATGGATAAAGAAACCAAATCAATCAACTGTTTCTATATTCCCTCATTTCTCTTCCAAACATACTGTTGATTCACCATCATATGAGGTTTTATGCTAGACAAGCTCTTACTTTGTAAATCATTTTGCAACATTATAGTGGACATTGTTTTGAATAAGGTATGCATTATTAGGCATTAGGAAGAATTAAATATTCTTACAATCCATGGCATACTGAGGGAATACCTATAAAAAATAAAACAATGTGAAGATAAGCAATAATGAAAGTGATAATGAAGAACATCTAAAATAGGATATGGAAATGCTTGAGTGGGAAATATTATCTCATACACACCCATCTAAAGTTATTGATATCGATGACATTAACATGTTTATACTTTGTGACTTCGACTATAAACACAACTGAAATCATTTAGATGTCATACTCAACCTGCACATAACTGCACAACAATTCATAGATTCACAATGTGAAATTTCAAAATATGTAGACATTGAGTGCATCAGCAAACCAACATCATATGAGTTGTCAAGTACCCCAAAAATATCCTTTAACATAATTCACCAACATGCTCAAAAAATCCCATAAAGTACACTACTTCAAATGATTGAACAATGAATAACAAGAATAGGTCAATCTTACTTGATAAGCATAATCAAACACACCCTGGATAAGCTTCCAAAAAATAGAAGTATCCCATACTTCTTGCTCCAACTGGCATTGCAACATTTAACATAAATGCATCAAAAATACATTCAACACTTCACATCTCTATCCAAGAAATGAAGGCGTAGGAGGGACACATTTGACAAATGAGACACATTCAATATGTGCTCATAGATGAAATGAGTTTTATAGGGACAAAGATGCTTAGTAAGATAAATAACTAGTTACGTAAGGTATTTTCTTAGTAAAATAACCAAGACTTTGGTGGTTGCACAAATATACTCCTTGGAGACCTAGGACAACTCCTACCTATAAATGACATTCCAATGTATGTAGGTAGATCTATTGGGTACACATTATGACGAACATTTGATATAGTTGTTATACTAGAAACATATTTTTGCTAACAAAGATGCACAGAAAAATAATTTCTATTAAAATTTTTTTTAACTAACATCAGAGATGTAAACCAAACAAAGGAAGATTGGAATATGCTCATGTCAATAATAATATCATTCAGACCTCCAGAAGAACAAAAAGAATTTGAAATCTCTATGCATTTGTATCCAACAAATGTGCTGGCAATAATGCATAAAAGCAATTGTTGAAATTACTAAATATGCCAATTATTTTATGTAGAGCCAAACAAAGTAGACAAAAAAATACACTAACCACAATGACACTCATCTTGAGCCATTTGTGCTTCTATGTAAATAAAAAAAAAACATGTTAACATCTAATCTATGGGTGAAAGCAGGATTAGTTATTGGAGCTATTGGGAAAATTGTTGACATCGTCTACAACTTAGATTCAAATCCCCCTTTTATACCCATATATGTAGTTGTTGCATTCAAAAAATACTTTGGCCCCCATGGAAAGCAAAAAATCCTACACATGTACTGATTGCTCCTATTACATGAGGTAAATGTTGCCAAATGCCTATAAAAAGGCATGGGCTCTAACCATACATGAAGTACAAGGAATGACACTCAATAAATCAACAATTAACATTGGAGATATTGACCGCCAAGGCTTAACATTTACTGTCATATTAAGAGTATGTTCAATCTATAACATATATATCTCTCCTACATTTACCTTTGATCGCTTTGCAAGAATGAAAGAAATTAAATATGTAAATCTTTGAAAATCAGAGGAAAAAAGATTGACATGATACCTCTTCCACAACATTCATAATAACTCTAGCTTTGTAATTATTGTTATATACAATCAAAAAGAGAGAGAAAGATCTTTGTAAGTATTGTTACATACAAAGCATTTTATAGTTTCAAAACTTTCAACATTAGTATATATTAAAAAATTTGATATAATATTAAAATATGTAATATAATCTAATATTTATATAAATTATATCAAATATATAATATTCATATATATTATATAACAAATCTTCAATGTATAGAAATATTATATAATATTTATACGAAGGTAATCAAATAAAATGATAACTGAATTACGTGACGTGAATCCAAAGAGATTTTAAAGGTAGTGAAAAACAAGTATAATCGATAAGTATCAAGTCGTTGCCATCCATTAAACATGTTAGTTTGTTAGTTTCAACATTTAATAGTTGTTCAACTCATAACATGGCACAATCATCCCAAATTCACCATGTCTACCATCACATTTTCTCTATAATTAAAATACTAACTATGATACTCTCCTAAAATGATTTTTATATCTAAACATTATTATCGTAGCAAAGAAATTTTCGAAATATGAAACGAATCTAAATATAATCTACCATAATATAACACACAAAAAAATCATTCAAACAAATGAAAAAAACACATTTACTAAATATAATTACCAAAAAAAAAATATCAATTCTTCCAGACTTTCCTAACACCTTTGGGACTACTGATAGTAACAGCTATATTGATGAATTCCAATAAAATGCTACTCCAAAGACTTATTTCTTCTTTACTCGGGGAACGCCTAAGCTACGTCTCCTTTCTAATAATTAACTTTTACACGCGGCACGACCGAATCAAGTCGTTACAAGAAATCAATACATTGTTATCTTGAACGACGAATCATTTTCCACAAAAGAAAGACTAAATAGTCCAATATATTTGTGGTGAATGGAAATCATTTACAGAATTTGGGCACCGTCTCACCTCTCTTTTTATCTCTGTTGCAAGTATAATAAAAATGCAGGGGATCGACAAAGAGGAGCGGCAGCAGCACGAAGAGGAGCACCAGCAGCACCACGAGGAGAAGGAGGAGGCGGCGGCGCAGGAAGAGGAGGAGCAGCAGCAGAAGAAGAAAACGGAGCAGCGGCAACAGGGGGAAGCGAAGGAGGCGAGGGAGGAAGGAAAGAAGATAAACAGAAAGAGGAGGAGAAACGTAACGCAGAAGAGGAGAAGCAGAATGAGAAAGAGGAAAACGAGTAGGAGAGAGAGAAAGAAAAAGAAAAAGAGGGAGGAGCAGCCTGAGACGGAGGGGGAGCGGGAGAGGGGGGAGGTGGTGGCGCCCGAGGAGCCAAATGTTGAGGTGGCGGTGAAACAACATGATGGAGAAGTAGATATCATTCTACTAAGTTAGTTCCACCCTCAATTATTGAACAAATTGATTTTGAATCTTTATGCATGCCAGCGATACCCTACTCACTGACTGAATTTTATGTTGAAAGCTTTATTGAAGATATAGATAATATTTGGTTGTACTCAGCAAGAACTGGTTAATATTTTTTATTAAAAAGGTGATTTAGTTAATTAAAAGAAGTAAAGAAATAAAAAAGATATAATTGATTTAGAAAATGTTATGTTTCATTTTTAAACTTTTATTATGAAATTTGACATTTTTGTTTGTAGAAATTGGAATATATGCATTTAATTTGTAATTTATAAAACAATTTTATTGATAGAAAGTATGTAATTATATTCTTTAAAGAAATAAAAACATTTAAAGGAACAATTGATCAAGTTTTTATCAGAGTTATGTTAGGAAAGTTAGAAGGTACTTTACTTATGAAATGTATTGTTGGAAATATTTTTCATATAAATATTATGACTATCTTTATATACCATGCCACCACAGGGATATTGTGTCATCAATTTTATGACATATCAATTACATTAAAATGTCATTTAATAAAAATGTCATCTATAAATTTAAATTTATAGAAAATCTTACAAAAATTTAAAGTTTAATTTATTCACTTAAATAAAAGTATCTCAAATCTAAAATAAATGTCCATTTAGAATGTAATGTGTTGAGACATTTTATGTGTGTGTGTGTGTGTGTGTGTGTGTGTGTGTGATATTTAAAAAAGTAGTATATAATTAAAAAATGTTATGGTGATGTAATTTGAAGACACCAAAAAATATTATATAGTGAAAAGTAAGACTTTCACGTGAAATTAAATAAATAGAATTTGATAGAGTAATAAATTGTAATGTTAATATTTTTAAGTAAGAATGTATATATTAAAATATCGTGTATTAGTTTTTATATTACAATAAGTGAATTAATATTTTTTATTATATATTTTTTAATTTTATATTAGATCAAAATCTTATAAGTCAATATGTATATATCTTTGAGAATTTATAATATTTAGTTTTACTAGTTTTAAAATTAAAAATTGTGAAATTGAATTAAAAAATTTAATTTATTTATGTATTTTTATTTTTTTAATTTATTTTAATTTATTTTTAATAAATGAAGTATATAGTTTATCATAATTAGGATGAAAAGTTTTCATGTTCATTCTTACACTTTTAATTTTCTTTGATAAGAGATATTGAATTCTAATTTGAGAAATTTTAGAAATTTTTATTGTAAGTTGAGTATTTTAGAGTTAACTAAGCTTTGACGCTAAAAAGGTTGAGAAGGTTTGATTCATTTTATTTAAAAAAAAAAAACATAATTGTCAATTCACATGCTACTTTTATAAAGAGATATCTTATTATTATCAAACTTTTATCTAAAGGACTAATGACTTAAAGGATGGTGAGAGGAAAGGGGAGGGATATTTGAAAGAAAGATAATAGTATAAACAATAATTACGATTGTTAGTAAAAAATAATTAAAAAGATTAAAAAGAATAAATAAATGGTGAGAAATTTATAAGAGTGAGTAAAGGTAATGAGAATAAAAATAGAGATAAAAATATTAGAAGATAAAAGAGTGAGTGAAATGGAGAAAATAATGGGATCATAAAGATTTAGTTAAGAAATGAAATGAGTGAGTTAAATTGGCATAAAATGAAATTATAGAAAAAAAATATAGAACAAAGATGATATATAAACCATAGAAAGAATATATAAAAAAAGATGATATATAAAATTGTAGACACCTAATTTTAGTATAGGATTAGTTATTTTCCATGGTATTATTATATTTTTTTATATCGATCATTGATTTAGATCAAGATTTTATTGTCATTTTTTTTGTCTTGTGTCTTGTATTAGCTTCTCTTATTTTGTGTTGGCCTTACAACTTCCCCTTTAATTCATTTTGAATCCATGATAATACCACCATGCAATCCAAAATAATCAAAAACTTACATATCAACCATTTATTTTACTTTGTATAACTCTCAATACTTCAGAATCTCAAAAACATTATTGTTATGTTTTGAGATCAGTCTTCCAAGACTGAACCTTCTATCTTTACTATTATTGAAATAGATCCATACAAATTTAGTTGAATCTTAGATTGATCCATTTAATCTTGGTCACTTATTACTTATAATTTTCATGGCACCTATGCCAAAATTTGTTGGTATTTTTTTTTGTTTGTCAGCTCTCTCAATTTTATGATTGTCAGCTTACATGCCAATAAGTCCTAATTTTAATTCAAGGATTAAATATATACATAATCATGATCATGTATTTATGATAGATATTAACATAAATATTGGAATTCATATCCAAAGATAAATTAATATTTTTTATTACTACTTCATTTATTGAATGATATATATACCCCATGTATGAAAAGATGAAGGATTAGTGAAAAATATATAGAATGTAGTAGTTTCTTTCATCTCATACATAGGGTTAAGGCCAATATATTCATATTATGTTGGACTCATTGTTAGACTACATGAGTATTAATTTCCAAACTATCAAAAATTAGGGTCTGAGTTAGGAATATCCTTTATAAATAACCCCATTTTATGTTATTGCATAGTCTCTTGGAGAAGATTAAGGTTTTGAAAAAAGGAGAAACAATTATGGAAGATATGGATCTCAATTACACAATTCAAGATAGGTCTTTGGTTAAAAAACACAAACAAAGGTGCCCATAAATTTTTAGGAGAATATAACACCATCTAACTAAGAGCAAACTCTTCTAACAAACTCAAACCTTAGGTTTTTGAGATCAAAACATTTATTTTGGTAATTACCAAATTTGATTAGTTAAATTTTAGTTTTTTTCTATACTACTTTGATTTGTATAAAATATTTATATCATTTATCTTTAGGTTTTCTTCTAGACTACTTTACAGTAACTTTTAGCCTTTGACAATGCATAAATAACTCAAAATTATGTATCTATATAACAATTTCTTTGTTAATTCTAAGCATAATTGATTTTTTAGTTTTTTTTCTTTTTAAATATGTTTATGTTGCTATAATGTAATATTTAGATTATATTTGTCACGTGCAAACATTTTTTATGATTAATGTAGCACTTGTTGACCTAAACTATTTTTTTCACAACTTTTTGGTGAACCCATTATTTATTTCACTCAACATTATGATTTCATCTTTTGGTGACCTCATGTGTTTTTACACCCAAACTTGGGTTTTTATGTTTTAGTGAGCATTTTGCCTTTTTCCTACTAGAGTTGCATTGATGTTTAGGTATAATTCTTCCTAAGTTTTCCAAAAACCTATATTCCTTTGTATTCTTCATTCTTTTCCAAGGTTAAATATTATTATTATTATAGATCTGATTTATCTAGATTTTTGACTACTTCCTTTTACATCATTATCCATAGGTCCTTATGCATTGTTACAAGGCCTTATTTTCCATTTATATGTGATTATATATTATTTCACTTAAGGATATTACATCTAAGCCATCTACTAGGTTAAGTGATAGATCATTAGTTCCAAACCAAATGATTTGTTGAGATTCCTTTCACTAATAATAATTTTAATTTAAAAGTAAAATGGAAAATGTTTTTTAATTTAACACTCTTTTTATTAACACACATTGTTGCAAATAAAGTTGATACAACTTCATTTGATATTAATGATGAGACCATGATAAGGATATGTTTTGTTGATATATTATAAAGTATCTTAATGGTTTAATAGTTGTAATTTTATTTTATTTTTGGTGTGTGTGTGTGTGTGTGTGTGAGAGAGAGAGAGAGAGAGAGAGAGAGAGAACACACATAAATAAATACCTATTAGAACCAATAATTTTATTTGAATTCTTATATTATTCTACTTCTATAAGTTCCCCTCTTATTCCAACTAATGTGACAATATATCAAATTTATTCTACTATTTTTTATCCTCATTTTTTCCAATCCTCTCCCCTATCATTCCACTCAACCTAAAAACAAATATGATTTTCATATGATAGATCAATAAAAACATTGATAGGTTTATAAAGGTAATATTCTTCATGGATTTATAAGAGTCATCAATGACATATATAAGGATCATCCTTCAATTATGTTCTATAAATAATAAATTCCAGACAATAATTATAAAAATGATCCATTATTCATTTTAAATTTCATAGATACACATTTGAAGTTACAAAATGGAATGATGGTTGATAATGATTGAAACATTAATGTGTGTATGATAAAATTTATTTAAAATATTGTATATACACATAGATATTTAATTTGTACAACCATAGTTATTAAGGGATATGATGCTATAACTAGTGCACCTCTTGGTGTAATTAACTATCCTATCATTGTTAGTCCTAAGAATATGTTAATTTGGGATCATTGATTTCTTAATAATGAGACATCTGATGTATTTCTATCACAACCCTATATCAATAAAATATAACAATTCCCATTAACACTTTGTTATTGGTTGAATATTTCCCATGATAATAAAGTGATTACTATTACATGCACTACTCACAAAACTCCAACATAATTTCAATGTTAGGTACTACCTAAACAACTACCAATTTTTTTATGATATGACCTCAAACTTATGCATCTAAACATAAATTACATACTTATCCATAGACCAAATTAATATTATTTCAGTGTTTTTTACCTATATAAAAACATAAACCAAAGATCCAAACTTTATATGATATACCATTCGGATTTAATAAAATCCAAATTTATAAAAATATATTGGAATAATTTGCAACAGATATGATTCCAATAGAAACAACTTTCATGATGATAATTAATATAGTTCCAATCATTATGTTGATGATGATGATGATAATGTATTAGTCATTTTTTACTCATGGGTCTAAATACATCCATATCTATACCTAGTGGGCATGACTGAATCTACATATACACAATATGCTTAGATAAATGGTTTTATTGATTAGCCTTATTTTTTATACACATGTGCCTAAACTAAATAATTTATTTGAATCTAGTTTTATTTTATTTTCATTATTTTTCCCTGGTTTTATTTTTGATGTATCTTGCATATGTATTTTGGGATTCTTTCTCCAATTTTATTCCATATTCTTCCCTTTTGGTTCTTTCATTTCCTCCACATTATTCTCATTTCAGCATTTATATTATGTGAATTTTTAAGTTTTCATCTTATTTGTATTATTTTGAATGTTTGTTGGCTTCCTTGTTTAGTTTTTACCTTTATTTTTATATCATTATTCTATCATCCTCATTTATGTTGATTAAGTTCTTTCTTTGATTCAATCTATTTCATTTACTTATTGTTTCCTATCCAAAAAGTGTGTTTGAGTTTCACCATGATGACAACAAATTACATATTAAGGTCTTCTTCCTAAGTGTGCACATAATTATAGGGAAAGTTTTAGTTTTTTTAAAATAACTCCCTTTTTTACTCTTCTCGCTTTCGCTCTTTTGCTTGTTCTTTTTCTTGATTATTTTTTTGTGATTTAATATTCTAATCTACTAAATATAAAAAACCAAAAAATTAATATTTGTCTTTCACTTTTCCTATTATATTGTTACTCATTTTAATATATCATGATTTTTTTCCTATTTTTATATGTTATATATACATTTTCTACACGTGTTGCTCATGTTATCACATATTTAAATGCAGTGTATGCATGTTACTATCTTATATTATGGACTCATAGTTACTTGGGGCAGTAACATCTTTGTGTTGGTTTTCGGGACATCCATAATAGTGCTTAAAGTTATATATTTCTTGGTTTCTATATAATATTTAACTTTATATTTGATTATTTATATCCTAACCTGTATGTTCTCCCACAACACACTCAATTTTTATATTTTAAATAAGGACCCATTATTATCATAAAATCTTCATTTTAACACACTCAATTTTTAAATTTTAAATAAGGACCCATTATTATCATTAAATCTTAATTTTGTGGTCTAAATTAACCTTAAAATTATAATATTGAATTAATCCATGAAGATAATTTTGGGTTTAATTTTTTATTTCAAAATAGAAAATCAAATCTTGGGAATTTTATTAAAAAAATAACAATTTGTCACCTTTGATTTTCATTTTAAATGTTTATTATAAATAATAATTTGGTTTATTTAACTAACATAGATAATGAGATAGTATTATAGTGCATCTTGACTTTCATATATGTTTAGGATTACTTTATAGACTTAGACATATTCCATATTCGGTCCTTAGCTAAATTCCTTGACTACATGTTTACATCATCTTGATTCTAGTTTCCCTAGCCACAATTTATCAAAGAGCTTTGAATCCTCAAAAATCATCCACGTGTTATCATCTCAAATACCCACAACATATAGTTCAATAATCAAGCCTATCTACTTTGCATACCTCCTATTCCCCTAAGATTAAGATAGATGGCATCATCACATCAACTCAAAATCTTGAAAACTAGTAAGATAAAATTACATTGTGAATATTTCAAATAGCCCTGGATCCCTAAGATATTTACACATGGCATGATCCATTTCACTCATAACACAACATGCCATAATATAAAAAATTATTTCTGAAATTATTTGAATCAATATGGACCATCCATGGGTCACCATCTTCTTCACCTGGATCCTTCTATTAATAAGGTACATTATCATAGTTTTACATTTTTTAGATCAATGAGAGACATCCATGCATCATTATCCTAGACACTCACCACCTAAGAGGTTTACGTATAATATCAAATTTTTAAAGACCCTAGATTAACATGGACCATCCACATGACATGATCTCATTAATTTGAATCTTATTAGTTGAAGGTATATTGTTAGGATTATATTTTCTCTAGATCATTGAGTTTCATCCACATGTCATCATCTAAAAAGATTAAAACTTTCTAGAATAAGGTGCAAGAGTAAAATAAAGAAGAGCCTTTGGAGGCTTGAGGACCATTGACATTACAACATATCATTTACTTAGAGCATGACAAGAATATGTATATATTTAATAGTCAAAATAACCAATATTATCGATATCATTCCAAGTAGCATAATGCCATTAATTCATGGTTTATAATGTGTATGAAACAAGATTATAAAACCAAATACCCAAGGGTAATAAATATTTTGACAAGTGTGAAAATCCCAGATATGCAAAACTAGAATATAAATTCAAAATTTAGTAGCTAGGTAAAATCTAATACATGGTAGATGGACATATTTTTTAAGGTGATGATTAAGCACTCATGGTGAACAAAGAATTACCACATGTAAAAATGCACTTGTCAAAGCTGAATAGAAAATTCAAAATTAAATGGGAAATAAAGATAAAACCCATTATTGCATTAACTCTACATGAACTAAGCATTCAAGTCTTGATATTTTGGAAATATATACAAATTTATAAATAACATCAAGTCACAATTGTACTCGATCAAATTTGTGAAAACTATGAGTTTGAGTTATCCAATTATCAAAGGCCCTAGCTTTTCTTCTAGCTAAATTATGAGTACCTTTAGTCAATTAATGAGAACTTTTATAGAGATTTACAATATAGAAATGGATTCTTCATCATGAGTGTCTTAGAATCAAACTCATTTCCCAAGCACCATCATGGGTAGGATTGAATATTTAGACATGATATTTGACAAGGGATCAATTGAATTTGTATTCCCTCATGGCCCAGCCAATTGGGATGAGGTGAATTATGTAGAGCCATATTCATCACAAGATCAGTTATCTTAAGATGAGCAAATGTATATTGATGTTTTGATTCCAATCAATACCTTGAGATTTCACAATGTAGTAACAAAATTTGAGGTAATTATTTGCATCGATTTACTTCATGATTTGTTTATTAATGGTATTATTATTGGGGATTTTTTAAATTTAGATTTCACATAAGCATGGTAGCATATATTTCCATGGAAGCATTCGAGAAGTATTTATAACTTCCAATACATGTTGTGAATTATGATCAAGTTTCAACCAATGCTTGGTTAAATGTTAATAAAGTGGAACATAAAATCAAACTATGGATCAAGAAAGGATAAATATTAGATATTTCAGGTGTTATCTCCTCAATTTCCATAGTCAAGTTCAAGATAGGAATTCAAATAATAATGGTATTGATGAATATATTGTTGGTTTTCCTAGCACCACTTATGTGCATGAGGAATGGGTGCCATTATTAATTTTATTTTTTTAAACACTAATAAAATTGTTGTACTCAATGAAGTCATCAATGTGAGTTTGAGGGCATAAACGTTCTAATTTGACCAAATCCCCTCTGATGGAATTTTACATATGATGTCCTATGTAGTGGATGTAGTCATGGGGACAATATACAAGACTTAAAGGAAACCTCAATAACTATATAATGAATACATATATAACAAGGTCTATGATGAATATTCCATATTACACAATTATAGGTTCATAAGTGAAACAAAAATAATTTGAGAAGACATTTACCCACATTTATACCAAGTTATTTATCATCATCATATGCCTAGGTTTTCTAAGAGTATAAGATGAAGTATAGATAAAATAGGGGATTATTGGTACTATAATAATTATACCAAAATTATGATAGAGGGAACTAGGGCACACTCTATATATTTACCTCATTAGGTCCTTGATAAGGTGGAAGAGTAGGAAATAACACATCAAATATAAATACTGTGGATGAAGATATTGGTTCTAAACACTAAGGGTAATACCACAAAACCCTCTGAGCTTTGGTTAAATTTAATACAAGGTGAGGAAGCACCTCAATTCAGTTGAAAAAGTTAGAGTTAATTATGGTTTAGAAGAATAATGATACAAATATTATGACCCTAGGATAGAGTCAATATATATCAATGATATCAAGAAAAAGGGAGTTCTATTCCCTATGGCCACAAAAGTTTTGAGCATGATGGAATATTTATCAATGATCCAAATGACTTGAAGGTCTACATTTGAATGAATAAACACAAAGAGACAATGGTTATTATACAAAAGATTCAGTTTAATCCATTGATTACTAGAGAGGAGGGAAAAAATAATAGAATAGGTAAAGAGGGTTGAAAGTTATCAATTTTCTTAGTCACAGGCTCAATCATCCTTAGAAAAATATATTCCTCCCTCTCCTTAATAGGAAGAAGCTATCTCATTAAATTAATATGCCTCTCAAATGGAGATAGATACCCAACTCAGGAGGAATATTCTTAAGGTAATTTTGAAACCTAAACCAATGGATACAGTTCAACTCTCTACATCAACTATAAGGGCATCACTTCCTATAGGTAGGCAAGCAAGAGTAATTTATTTAACACCTTTGTCTCCTTTGACTAAAATTCAAAAAATAAGTCTTACTATATTTTTATAAAGTCCTTTTGTGATAATTCCATCCATATAGCACCCCCATCACCTCCAACATCCCCACTTATGGAACCTACATGTTCAGTGCCTCCACCTCCATTTATTGTGGCTCTCCCATCCATTCCAACTTCTACCACTTCTTCCATTTACACTTTAGCTCTACCTATGTAAAATGATTCATTTGCATCCATTATTTAATCCCCTTCTTCTTCCATTCCACCCATTTGTACATACCAAATGAATCCTATAACTCCTCCAGCCTCTCTCAAGATTACCTAAGTAGAGGAAAGAACCACAGAGGGTCTATTCATTCATGGAGGTCCTCTATGTGAGGAATAAAAGGAAGAACATGAATATGCAATATGCAATATCATTGGTAGATTAAACAAATGATTAATAAGAGGATGAAATGGAAACTATGAAATAAAGAGAATAAAAGGTCTAAATTGAGATAATTGAAATAATAAATGATATTGAGTCTAAAAAAATTGTACAAGAAGAATATAAATTGGTATAAACATAGTTATTTGAATGAGGAGACAAATCATCCCCCACACAAGGTGAATATGGTCTTAATAAATAATAAATATAGGCCCTCAATAAGAAAGTGTCTTATCTCACCTGCTCTATTATAGTTGTAGATACTAATATTGTTAATTTCCCATCTACTAGTCCAAATGTTACACCCCTTTCTCTATATGAGTCATTACAAAAATATTGTTTAAAAACTAAGTCACTATATGCCCATGCCAATAGTGAGTAAATTGGGCAAAAAACGTCTAGTTTTTTTTATTCTTTAGTTTTTCCATTTTTGATGCCCAAGCACCACTTACACCTTTGAGGCCATTTAACCAATTATACTTATCCATTCCTCATTCCACTCAACTGAGTCATCTATTATGACAATCTTAAAAACCATAGGTTAGACAAAATATCTAGTAAATACTACACCCCAAAAGGACATCTCAGGATGGAATAGGGTTAGTCAACCACCTCTTCAACTACCTATACAAATAAGTGATTCAATGATTCCACTAAGATTTTCACCACTTTCCACCTCTTTAGAGTCCATGAAGCTTGAGGAACAAGGAGAACTCATTGTTCCTTCTTGGGTCAAAGATTTATAAGAGTGGAAAAGGGATAAATGGGCCTAGTAATCACAGAGTTGCCATCAATAAGTATATAGTTTTATAAGTTAAATAGAACTATAAAAAGGGTGATGAAAATAAAGGTAGTAGATAAGAAAGGGAAAGAAATAATCCTAGAGAAAAGGGAAAACTTTTTCTCCTTGGAAAATAAACAAAAAAATAACCCTAATGAACCTAATGAGTATGACTAGGACTTTTGTACTTTCATGGACTCAACTAGGGAAGCCGTGAAATAGATGTACAAGATATAAAACCAATCTAGACAAAGGATTCTATAGATAAAAATTATTCAGGCTCTAAGAGAAATAGTAGATAATGTTTAGAGTGTATAAAATAAATTGTATAACACCCTAAACATGATAAGGAGCTTAAGGGGTGAGTCTTAGCCTCATTGGGGATGAGTGTTAACCTTATGAAATCAATTAAAATAACTAGAAAATACGTTTGACTTATTAGTATCTTATGTAATAAATAGTTTTTATAATCACTTAAACCTAATGACTACCCAATAAGTTATATGGGTAGTGAATTATGTGATTTCCAAAAGAGATAGTGATTTCAATTTGAACTATTTAACCCTAAAATGAATCTATAGTATAGTTATCTAGGGTTAAATGGGTAGATATATCATAGGGTAGAAGGATCATAAAATATCTCTAAATCAATCCAATTAGATGCTAAAATTAGATATAAAATATGTTGAATTCATAAACTAAGATAGTCTAAAAATTATAAGTACAACTATGTTAGATATGGAAATTACAAAGAAGTACTATACTTAGTTGGTTATGATGCTAATGTGGTCATAGAAGTGGAACATGCAGGAAGTAGACTAGAAGATGATTCTAAAATATTCATCAGACTCTAGATTGGGAGCCTCTAGAGTCACAGACACTAGCATTATCTTGGGATGGTTGTATTGATACTACTATTTGAACCTAATGTAGGTATCCTATACATAATACATGTTATAAAAGGATGTGACCACTTGGATGCTTATGGGTTTGTCTTTGCATTCAATATGTTACATTCATATCTAGGTCATAGACTATCACTCCTCAAAAATTTACAAAACCCTCATTCTTCATCTCCAAAATGATCTTGTGGAAAAATGGGTTAGTGTGCACATGGTTTCGATTTGACCCCAAAGACCCTTCTACAAATTAACATTTCGTACATAACCAATACTCTAAAGAGGGCCTCAAAATGATGTAGTTCTCCCCTACATCTTATCTTGTGTGTAAATCATGTAATATGTGAAAATTAATTACAACAATGACCTAGATTTTAACTTGGAAAATTAGGGTTTTACGCTACTCTTTCATTACTTCAAAATTGTGTATGTGTTATCCCTATGACTGATATGAAACCAAGATAAAATAGGGAATATTTACTTGTTTTATTGAGTGATTTGATAAGTTACCTTAGGTGTGTGCTAGGATTTGTAGGTAAGGAATGAATGAGGGTCGATCTTGTATTTATACCAATCCCTTTAGGGAATTAACTCGCATTAAATCATTTAAACTAACCATTAATATATGTTTTATAGGGAACTAAAAACTTGCATTGGAGTAGGACACTAGCATAACTGCACGTGTTTATCTAGGATGCTAGTGTTTACATAACAAGAAATTAGGTATAGACTCAAAACTTGTAGAGGTGGAAGATAAACATGTTTTATGCATTATGGGAAAGATAGAAGTTTTGGGTCATCAACATAAGATTGGTCAGATAATTGGGTTGTCTATTTGGGTTGTGTATAATTATTTTTAGTACAGTTATACAAAATTTTATTTTCATCTAATTTTAATGTTTTTTTTATTAATCATAATATTCCTTTGAATATGTGTAATTTCAATAATACATTGGGGTCATATTTTGGTTATGAACAATGAGGTTGAATGTATTTGTTTCCATGTACTCTTAACTATGTTTATGTGTTATGGGTCCTGATAGAAACCTGTAGTAGGCATCACTTCCATACCACTTGTCCAACCCATAGAGTAGGATCCATTTTGGAAGGGTTTTATTTATCTTTGGTTCACAAACCTTTTTTTCCCTACCTTTCCTTACTTTTATACTTTTTTGATCCAATCCACTTTAAGTTAGAATCTACCCAACCATATCAAGTATAATTTTGGTTTCTTTTATAATCCATATATATTAAAATTTGAGGTAAATAACCTATTTATTGTTGTTATTGTTAGGAATTTTGTGATTCAAAGTTAGTTTATTTTATGTTTTTAGATTAATATTTAGTTAGTATAGTTAGTATTTAATTTACTATTATACTTTGTTGTTAAATAAATTGTTGGTTCACAGGAAAGTTGGTTTTAACCTATAACCACCCATGAAAAGCATATAAATATTTTCACATGCTTTGTAAATAATGATTCAGAATAATACAATATAATTTTGGTGTGAAAAATATTTTATTTTATAATGTAATTTCTTCTTTGTTTGCATTGGAATCTGGGCCAACAGTGGTATCTGAGCATGGCGAATATGGAAAGGCAAGATTGGAAGATTGCATTGTTATAAGGTATGCCCTGAAAAATCAACTTTGGTTAGTCTAATGTTGAAAATTTTGGAAAATTATTAAAATATTTTAATTTTTCAAATAATTTTACATTAGAAAGTCTAAGAAAATAGTCTGTGTATGGCTTACTCCCTAATAGTACATCTAACCTTCATTTGCTAAGTTTCTGATATGTTTTTGAGCAATTGAAGATTGTTCCAAGAAATTGGGAATTTTTTTCAAGTTAGAAAATAAAATTTTACAACCCACATATGCATTTGTATGGCCTTTTCATGTTGGATATATCTGTGATTAAATAAAATGGCTTGCATTTCTCTAGCAATTGATATTCTCAGTATTTGATTTGTTCTTGAGTTCCTAAAGACCATTTATCAAATCTCAAAGCATTCTAAAAGTTTTTCAAGCTGAAAAATGGAGTTGTGCAGCCATAAATTGTTGTAGTATGGCCTCCATAATGTCTTGCATCATCAAAAAATAGATTTACTCAACCAAAATCTCTCATGTCAGTCTCAAACACTGCTAAATAATGAAAGATTCAATCTTGCATGGATATTATAAGGCCTAAGGGTTGCAGAAGGTGTTCAATAATTTTATAGATAAGACATGGTGTTGAAAACCTCTTGTATGGCATTGAAAATATGAGAAAAGTTTTTTTTTCTTTTGGCAAAGTTTTTTTTATTATAGTTTGTCAAATATTAGGGTTTGGTTGGCCCTATAAAAGCATTGGAAATATTTAGGCTTTATTTAAAATATTAAAATTATATATATATGCAAAGAAGACATTTGAATTAATTCTAAAAATAAGAAAATTTGGACCTACTGTGACCATTTTTACCATATTCTGAATACGTTGTCATATTTTTTGTCAAAATTACTTTTTTGGAAACTAGACTCATATATATTTCCAATGAGTATATGAAATGAGGGGTCCATCATGTCTTTATATATAATTTTAATCCCTGTAAACTAGTCAAAATTTTTGAATTAGCATTGAGAGGGGGTCTGCCTAGCCTAACAAAGGAGTAAAATTTGAAACTATCATATCTTTTACATACGATGGCCAAATGCTTCATATGACCACTCATTTTTCATGGAAAAGTAATTTCAAGAGCATAAATGCAATCAATTTTTATTATGATATGTGTAGATATATTTTTCACATATTTTGAATAAACTATACATTGTAATGAAATCGGGTGCATTTTCAATGGAATTTGACACCCTAAGTTTATTCTCAAATATTAAAAATTAGTTGTATACATCAAAAAATATTGTAATGATGTGTCCCACCACTTTTGTTATTGGTGATGATTGTATTACATTTCAGCATTTATACGTCCTTGCGGATCTAACAGGCTAAATAGAGAAAAATGGAGGTTGGAGGATCCACAGAGGTTGGAGGATATTTTACCTTCTCCCATTTTATATTCACTTATAATATGGGTTTAGTGCTTGAATATAAAATTTTTGGCTTGTGTACTTTTCTTTCATAGATGTAGTGTTTCTATGATCTTTGATATGGAATGTTTTAGTGATTTGTACTTAGTTTGTTTATTGCATGGCTTCTCATCTCTCACCTAATAGGGGGAGAAGATATTGCATATTGATTTTCTGATCAGTCATTGATGATGTGTAGTACAAGTTAGCATTAAGTTTCTATCATTGTTAGCGCTGAGCAAAGCCCTGTGGGAGATGTTGGCGATTGTGGTTGAGATGTACCATACATAGTACAGAGGGTAGTCACTTGTTGGATGGATTCTATGTGAGGATTGATGTATTTGGATAGTGCATGATCATGTTCTAATTTAGTATGGGGATGATTAGGATGTGATCAGTCCAAGATGCGTAGTGTACCAGTTGTAGTTGCAATAAAGTCTACTTGGATGACTCACAGTTCTTTGCTCCAATCTTTATATACCCCTTTGGATCAAGGGGGGAGTTTTTTAGGAATTATGTGATCCAAAGTT